>JAAIXI010000237.1:14195163-14488303 GCA_013403645.1 Heliconius nattereri | reverse complement strand
AGTTAGTAGTTCTCGCCTCTTTCTCCAATTTATTAATTACACCACTGTGATTACTAATAGTATTCCTCAATTCAATGTTGTCCTTTTTCAAATTTACGATTTCAATTTTAGCTTCGTCTAATTCCTTCTTAACGCTATCATAAAGATTAGAGAAATATTCTAGAGATTCCTTTATATTCTGTAAAACATTTAACTCCTCACGAATCTTTTTTAATTCAATACTTAATGTGCTGGTTATTACTTCTCTCAACTCCTTAGATATTGAAGAAGTTGGATGTACCAATGGTGTACTATTCTCTGGGCTATTTTGTTTCTCTTTAGATGTTGTTACGTTTTGAATGGCTTTACGGCTAACTGAAGCACAAGCCGAACAGATCCACTGTGTTCGATTTATTGTACTGTTGCTATTTGTTGAAATACATTCAAAATGGTAGCGCGCTTGACATTTACAACATTTGACTCTTTTTTGAGTTACCAATATGTTTCCTTTACAAGTAACACATTCATTT
This sequence comes from Heliconius nattereri, assembly GCA_013403645.1. Taxonomy (NCBI): domain Eukaryota; kingdom Metazoa; phylum Arthropoda; class Insecta; order Lepidoptera; family Nymphalidae; genus Heliconius; species Heliconius nattereri. Next base: position 14,487,794 of record JAAIXI010000237.1, on the reverse strand, counting down.
ATCATTTTAAAATATTTCGTAAGTATCAAATAAAATTTAAAAAAAAATTCTACAATTTTATTTTGTTAGGATTTGATCTTCGGTTTATTAGTTTCAATCCATAGTATCTGCCGCTAGGCCACTGACAGACTATAACGATGAACGTAATTAATTGTACTGGTTTTACAACTTCACACAAATACCCCTCGTTTTATACTGTGAGGGTAGATGTGATTGCAACAGCTATTAGGTTAACACTCTTAGGGAATATAAAATATATGTTTTAGCACTTTAACACAGTTCACTAAGTTTCAAACGTAAACCAAAACGTCAATTTAATATTAACAACTATTAAGCAGTGATCTTAATACTTTAAGAGCCATAATTAACACACATACAATTATAAAACACAGTTTTTGAGATAGTGAGCAACTACACGTCTTATTACGTCGAGCGCTGACGACAAAATTTAATAATATTTTTGTAGAAATGAAACCCTTTAAACTTGAAACTATTCTCTGTTGAACTAATAAAGAAATCTTTGAAAGTAAATGGTACAAGTTAGGTATTTAGATATTAATTACGGTTTAGCTATTTATTATTTTGATAAGCAATCGTGCCGCAGGGGCACAAGCGTGCGACTGTAAAGGTAATGAAACTCGAGGTAATGAAATGTTGAATATTTTAATTTCCTCGCTCTGGTAAAGATCTTTGCCCATCCTGCCTATGTGCAGGATACAGCGTGATGGTAAAAAAAAGATCGATGTAAAGGGTAGCTGCGAGTTACCTCCCGAACTTAGAATGTGTCGTGTGTCATACTATTCGAGCACATCGACGAAGCCGCGGGCTAAAGCTAATATAACAATGAAATGGTATAACAATCTGATAATTTGTTTTTTTAATTTACGCTTGTAACGTTTAAATCGTTTACGACGCTTTCGAGATTACTAGTTGAGGCGCTGCGTTGAGAAAAAGGCGATGTATAAAAAACATTTTGTTAGTATGGTCCGCAAAAAATATGTATTTTTTTCATTTGAGACCGACCGTCTGACTTTAAATGCGTTAAATTAATGTAAATGCGATCGGGTATTCGATTCTTGCTTAGGTGACATTCCGCCACTTAATACGAAGTTTTGCGGAAAGTGAGGATTGTTGATAGATGTTTAATATATAACAAAAAAAAAACAGTATCTTCAGCGTTAATCGTCCAATGACATCATTGTATAAAAATAAAATTGTTATATTTTTAAATAAAATTTCGTCTTCGCTTAAATGGTTCAACCAAGCATCGTGTATGACACATGACACGTGACACATTCTAAGTTCCAGAGGTAACTCTGATCGCTGGGATAGTGGGTTACAGCGTTCCATCCAAACGGCCTATGTTAGAATGTCTTAAGATTGGGTTCCTAGGTCTCTTTTGATACCGCGTGAAGTTAAAAATGTATTTACATATAAATAAACATTATCGTGTAAAACTAAAGACGTTTCCACTATTCCACTGGCTTAGTATGTAATGAAGTAAACAAAAGCAGGAGTGCTAATTGTTGGTGCACTATCATGTTTCAGTCGATTAGGACACACTCTTTAAAAGCCCTAATTTGGTAGAATAATTATTTTATTACATTTGCAGTCAAGTTAAGAAGTTTATTTAGTCGGAGAACTTAATAAGCTTCACGTTATATCTCGTTAGTAAAATCTGTTCCCAACGAACCCCTATTTTTTTATAATATTAGTAAAGCTTCACGCTATTTCCTACACACAGCAGGGTAGGTAGAACCTTGTGTTAAGGCACTCCGTTCCCATTAAGACTCAGACAAGTTCAGGAGGCATTGTGTGTTGAGTGCCGGAACTCAACGCCGCGCTATACCTCGACACCAGAGCGAAGAATTGAAAATATAAATTAAAATAAATATTTCATTTCCTCGAGCTGGGATGGAACCCACAACCAGTCGCGTTTACAGTCACATAGTTCTGTTGCGCCACGACTGGCTCCCAATTTTACTAGTATTATTTTTATTTTCAAATATATTCGGCTTCCTTATAAAACTTTTACGTGTTATCCTTTTAGTGTCAACCGTACAAGGGTATAAGAACATTTTTTCTCTACAAGGCCACTCTCAAGGAGGGTCGTTGGCAGTACTTCGGTAGTCATGACCCATGAGACAATTGTATTGGAAATGTTATATATTAAGTAGTTACTTTTAGTATCTTTTTTAAGATATCACTGCTCACTCTCTTAACGTTACATTGTATCCCGCAAATGACAGCCTTAAATTATATATTATGTACATACCCATATTGTAATGTGTTAGATGTTCAATTTCTGTTCGGGAGAATGAATTATGTTCATTTCCTCGTTCTAGTAACACAAAGCGCGGCGTTGAGTTCCGCGCGTCAATTCTCAATATGCTGAAAATTGGGCGGTGCGTGGGAAGTGTAGTGCCTTGCCGCCCTGCTATATGCGTGAAACATCAGTAGGTGCCTAATGTCAGTCCAACAAACCTCTTTTTATTTAAGCAGCGCCGAATGCACTCACTAGTTGAAAACAGAAAAAAACTTTATACGTCAATCCATAGAAAGTAAAAGTAATTCTACTGATTGTACAAAGGCATTAAGGTAGAAAAAAGGCATTCGAACGCAAGGTTAGGTCGTTGCCTGCAAAAAGACAGTGTGAAAAATGCTGATACTTTATTTTATAGTGATTTCTATATAGTTTTCTACAGCTTTACGCTTTTTCCCATATAACACGGTAGGCAGACGCTAGGAAGGTTTCGGTTGGTTTGCTCCCATCATAGAATTTTTACTAAGAAAAAATATTGTCTGAAAAATAAAAAATAACCCTAACAGAAAGAGATTAAACTAAACTTAAAAAAATTTATAACTGTGTATATATGTATATAATATATAAATGAACTAACTATTAGTATTTACAACATTAATTGCAACAGTGTGAAATAATTAAGTCATTTAATTAGAATTGCCTTTCAGCGTTCCCATGCTTATATATTAAATTTCATAATTGTATATGCCAGAAACCCCAAATAGATTATTACACTGAAATACTATTAAATTCCAACAACATCATATTGGTTCAAAATTATTAATAGTAAATTTTATTTTTCTATATAGGTATAAGCGCGTGACTGTCAACGCGACAGGTTGTGGGTTCGATTCCCTCTCAAAGAAAACTAATATTTGATATCTTAATTTTCCCGCTCTGGTAACGAAACGCAGCTTTGAGTACTGCTGCTTAACGTGGAAGTGTCTTAGAGAAGGGAGGTTCTTGACACTAGACCCCTAGGTTCCCTCTGCCTACCCTATGTGCGGGATACAGAGTGAAGCAAAAAAAATTGAAAACTTAGGCCTTAGTCTTTTATGTCATAATACCTAACCACAGATAGATAATACAACTATTATTTTTGTTGTAAAGGAAAACCGCATTTACAACACTAATTGCAAGAGTGTGAAATAATTAAGTCATTTAATTAGAATTGTCTGTTTTGTTTTTTTTATCTTCACGCATAGCAGAAGATACAGAAGAGCCTAGGCTCTTAATTATGTATGAACCGCTCTCAAGTCTGTCAGTCTTACTAAAAAAATGGAATCTTATATAATAACCAGCGGACGCGCGCAGCTTCGCTTGATTACTTAGGGGTGAATTCTAATAAACCACGAAACATGTGTTGAATGAAATATTTTTAAGAGTCTAAATTTCAAATTTAATAAAAACGGTGGCGATTTAAAGATTTTTCCATACAAACTTTCAACCCCTTATTTGCACCCTTAGGGGAAGAATTCTAGAAAACCATGAAACATGTGTTCAATTTAATACTTTAAAGAGTCTGAATTTCTAATGTTATAAAAATTGGTGCCGATTTAAAATAAAATCTATACAAAATTTCAACCCCTTATTGGCACCCTTAGGGGGAGAATTCAAATTTAAAGTTTTATAAAAATCGGTGCTGATTTAATTTTTTTTCATACAAACTTTTAACCCCTATTTCACCCCTTTCAGGTTAAAATTTTTCAAAATCCCTTCTAAGTGGATGTCCAGATTACAAAAGTAAACATCTGTCTAAATTCCACGTTTCTACGCACAGTGGTTACGGCTGTGCGGGCGTCTTACCTCAGTCAGTGAACAGAACAGAACAGAAGTTATCTTCTATATAAATATAATATAAGGATAGGATATTTTTTTGTCCGTCTGTCTGTCTGTAATACATTTTTTTATTGTTCTAAAAGATACTTCGACGTTTTTTTTAGACTTCAAGTGCCTTTACACAACTAAGCTATATTATGTAATAATGATTGCTCATATCATGCGTCGTCGCAATTCTTATACGTTCATTACACATTTTATTCCTTACATCACTGTAGGTGAGTGAACTTCAAATCTCACTTTTTGTGGTTTTGGATTCGATTACCATTTCATCATCGTCAAGCTGTCCTTGTCCACTGCTGGACATAGGCCCCACCTAGCTGGAGGATGTTACACATTACGCCTGCCGAGGCCGGCACTCCGGAGGGTGGTCTCCACTCTAGAACGATTAGCTGGTCACATTTGCCGCAGAACCGACGGTAATTGGGGTCAATAGTCATCACATCAATATCCAGAAAGTTGGTCGGTACATGGTGAAGAGAAAAGAATAAGCTGAAAGAAATGAACACTGCATTTTTCTTTGTACGTAATTTAGAAAGATGGTTTTAAAATAAGCTAGTTGAACCTACGTAGTACAATAGTGGGCGTTAAGAAAGGCAAGCGTGGGCTCTGCTTAGAGCCTCAATATGTCAATCTATTTATGCGTTACTGCTACGTTATAATTTAAAATGATTTCTTTATACACTTTCCAGAGGCACAGCCCCTGCGTCAACGCAGCGGCTGTGACTTCAATTCCTATTTAGAGGAATTCATTATTTTCATTTCACTGTCTCTGTTAAAAGGATAAAGTACGGACTTGGTTTCAGTCATTCAACATGCAATGTCTTAAATTTTTTGCAGAATATTGGTATCAAAATGTCTTAATACTGGGTTCCCTATGCCTACTCTACTATTCAAATATGCGGGACACAACGTGAATCTAAAAAAAAATTTCAAACACTGTATCTCCTGAAAAGATTTTAAATAATTCTATACTAATGTCAGAAACTACGGGCTCGAATTGCAAAATTCGAAACTCAGTTCTGTTATGCAGCTGTTAACTGTTATCTTACCATTTCGCTGTAAAAATAATAAAAATTGTAAACCACCAAACCTACACATTATCCATTACATAAAATGCACTACCACTGTTCCATAACGTCGTAAAACTTTCCCAATTCTTTCATTTAACTTAAACAATAATAAAAGTATGAAGACATACACGTGACGTGAACTTTATTGTGTCGAGGTCGCGTCCTTCGGGCTAGCTGGGTCGAATGGGGACACCGTGAGTTTTGATTTGTATGGGATATTCTTGTTTTGTTTTTTCTTATTTTGTTATAATAGTCGCTTATAATGTAGAATAGTCATTTATTAAATAAGATTTTTATGAATCGTATAGTGCCTATTTATGTTTTATCTTTACCTGCAACTGAGTTGTATATGAAATACAGCACATTAGAGGCACACGCATAACGTCATGTAACATAGCCTATTTTTTTACATTAAACATACTTTTTAATTAAATTCAGTAGTCCTTGAGATTAGTACATTCGAGCAAAGAAACTCTAGTTTTATAATATTAGTTAAAAGCAGATACGTTAAAAACGTAAATATATTTTGCTATATTGTACACTTAGGCTTTATAGTTACTTAGAATACAGAATGCGAAACCATCACGTCCAAAACAAAAGACGGACAGTAAAGAATAACATAAACGACTGCCATATACATTAACTTACATACAAGTCAAATATGTTCAAATAACTTTATTATGACAACATTTAGTAATATAATTAGCTTCAGTAGTCGTTTCTTTTTAATATTAATATATTTGACACACAAAGTACAGCATCCAGTTCCCTCACTCAACAGCAATGCATTGTTTTGAAAATTAGGTGGAAAGCAGAGAACGGAGTGTAAGACACTAGGTTCACCCTGCTTATGCGGCAAAAAAGGAACAACTTATTACGATACAATATCTGAAATGTCGAACTCGCATTTTATTACACTCTTTTTAAGTATTCGTTTTTGCTTTTATTAATAAAAAAAAATACTTTTTGCGATTGCAGAAATTTTCAATTTATTTGTTCAATTTATTCAATTTATCATATCAAATAAAATACTGTAATTTTCAAATTTTATCTGATACCACATGTCTTTTTAGTTAAGAGTAAAAATTTATTTTTCTAAAAATATCACGAGACCGTCGTAGCGTTGTGACAAGCGTTTGACTTCTCACTCTGAGAATTATTTAATACCTTTTTTAATTAGCTCGCTCTATTATAACTATGCCAAAGCACAGTATTTTATTCCGCCATTCAACACGCAAAGCCTCGAAATTTGTCTAAGTGTCTTAACACTCCTCCTGCCACCTGCTATATGCGGGATTAAATCCCAAAAAAAGATAAAAAATACATTGTATATACATACGGAGGATATATACCTTCTATTCCTTCTATTGAAATATTCGCATTAATACAGACAAAAACACAATGAATTGCTAGTAATATTTATAGTAATAAAACAAGGTTAAAAAAGGTGTTTGTTCCCTGCGCAATATATCCAATCAATATTATAAATTATTATTTTCATATAACTTTTTTTTATCTTTGACGCATCTCCCTCATTTAGCCGGGCAGACAAGAACATACACTTAGTTACTTTATACACTATTAACATTTAAGATTATGAGGCCTTCGCCACGTAGTGGGACAGCGTTTAACTGCAAACGGGGTGGTTACGGATTCATTCGGGTGAATCAACTATTTTTGTTTTGTTTGGAAAACAGAGTGCTTGTAACTTAATAAATACGTATAATAGAAAGTTATACTTATACACTAACATTTAGTTAAAAATACTTATACAAGCATAGTATCCGACTGTAAACGCGACGTTGTAGGTTCGATTCCCACTCGGGGAATGAACAATTTTTATTCACTCTGGTGAGACGCAATTTAGTCAAAACGTAATGTCTTAAACATTAGACGGAAAATGATAACTCAGTGTCTTAACATTTGGCCTCTCGAGACAGAGAGAGTAGTGTAAATAACAATTTTTATAGGTTTGGTTGGCAGAGGTAACTCCAGAAGCGAATTTTAAGACACTCCGTTACCCATTAAGGCACTTTGGTTAGCCACCTTTCCCGAATTCGCGAGACATTAAATGTTGAGTGGCGGAACTCAAGGCTGCGCTTTGCCGGAAGAAATGAAAATATAAAATATTTCATTCCCCTAAGAGGTAATAGAACCCACAACCTTCGAGCTTACAATCGCACGCTTGTGCATCTGAGCCACGCCAACCCCCATAAAAAATATTTTAGTTAATTGTCCCAATTTTTTTCTATTCAATCATGGCCATTGAAAAACGAGTGTACTGGCCTTTGGTGGAAATCGTAGCAAAGTCTCAAGGATTAAACTTCATAGTATATTTAAGATTTAGAAGCTTTTGTCTGTTGAAATTATTTTCTTTTCCTTGCTCAGGTTGACAATTCGCGGCGTTGAATTGCAGCACTCAACCTATAATGTCTCGAAAGAAAGTGGCAAACAACGTATCTTAACATTAGATTTCTGCCAAATCTATTATGCGGTAAAAAGAGTTAAAATGTGAACAAACTTTTATAATGAACAAGCTGTTTTTTTATTAAAAAAAATTATGCTCTGTACAATTGCTTTAGCTGGAGAGAACATGTGACCTCAAATCCTATTTATCATGTCTATACATTGTACTTATTAGTATATTTATTTTTTTCATATATTAACTTAAGAAATGATAATAAAATTCTTTAGGCGGAATACGTATGTATATGCGGGATAAACCGTGAAAAAGGAGCGAGACGACCTCAGTGTTCTGATAAATTCTATTTATTTAAAGTTTGTTTGACTACATAATAGGAATATGAAAATGAGTCATACCGTTTTATCAGCTGTACGGGATAAAATGAAATAAAATAAGGGATTTCCCCTTGTTAATACTGGGAAAAACTATGTAAACTATTCTTAGTTTGCCACTACAAAAAATTAAAATATCTGTAAAAAAAATTCTAACAAGTAAAGCATATGACACTGTTCAAGAATATTTAGAGGATAAGCATGTATGGAATTAATGTCTATTGAATGTAATGCAGGTTAGCTGCCAGCTAATGTAATAGATTGTACCATTGATTTTGAAAAGAGCAACTGTTGAGTTTCTTGCCGGCTCGTCTCAGTAGAACTGCCTTCCGAACCGGTGGTAGCTTTTTGTTCATATGTTCATTCGAAGATTCAAAAGTGCTTATAATAATTGCCTATTTGAATAAAGAATATTTTGAACTTGAATATGAATTTGAATTTGTAACTTGTAAAGATATATGCTACATGTGGTCCTAAATTCAAATCCCTGATAAAGTCAAAGTCAAAATATCTTTATTCTATAAAAATGCTTAACATTTACTTGGACATGTCAAAAAATGGAAAAAAATGCAAAACAAAATAACCAAAAAAAAATAATAATGTACAATTTTGACTTAAAAAAAGCCCGTTCAAATGGTTGAGCTCATGAGAAGATCCAGGCAAAGAAACTCATGGCCACTCTTTTTAAATGCCAACATTTGTTACAAATTACAATTAACAATTTTAACTTAGAAATAGAGCAACTCATTTCCAAACATCTTTATCGCGAACATAATCTTTAACAGAGTAATATGCTTTTTGGCAGAGCCTGTGCTTTACCACTTTTTTAAATTTGTTCAGTGATAAATTAACCACGTCGTTTGGAAGTTTGTTATAAAAGTGTATACTTTGACCTACGAATGAGTGAGACACTTTATGGAGCCTAGAGAAGGGCACAGCAAGCTTATTTTTATTTCTTAAATTATGTTGATGGAGGTCACTGTTTTTATTAAATTTATTAATATTTTTATGCACATATACTAAGTTGTCGTAAATATATTGGGAGTGTAGTGTGAGGATGTTAAAGTCTTTGAATTTATTCCTTAGTGACTCCCGTGGACCCATTTTATAGACTGCTCGGACAGCCCGTTTTTGGAGCACAAAAATGGTATCTATGTCAGCGGCACTGCCCCAAAGTAATAGGCCGTAAGACATAATGCTGTGAAAATAGCTGAAGTATACTAAACGCGCGGTGTCAACATCGGTCAGTTGACGAATCTTACGGACAGCATACGCTGCCGAACTAAGTCTACCAGATAAAGTTTCTATATGCGGACCCCATTGTAACAGAAAACAGTTTCATTAACTAGTTTAAGTTCCTCATTGTTCATCAATAGGGTAGGATAGGGTATAAATCTTTACTTACTCTCTCTAGATAGAGTGTGACATTTCAAGCATATCCATAATTTTTTAATTTATTTTTCAGGTAGCAATAAAAATAATAGATAAGTCTCGACTAGATGAGGACAACTTAAAGAAGACATTTCGTGAAATAGCCATTATGAAGAGGTTACGGCATCCGCACATAGTTAGACTTTATCAGGTATCCTTAATAATTATATGTAAGCTAAGTTATTAAGTAAAAAAATCGTAAGTGTGGAAAAACACTTTAAAAATGTTAAAAAATATATGTTCCTAATGTCTGAGTGCCTATTGAGTCTGTTGACTGATAGTCGTAAATTCGATTTCCATGCAAGAAATGTTAGTATTTAATATCTGTATGTAAAGGGGGTTTTTTCCCGCTCTGATAAGACAAAATGCGGCGTTGAGTTCTGCCTTTCAACACTAAATGTGGGGAGTGTGGAAAACATGATGATCGACGAGTCATGGACGGCCTGAAGTTACCTGTAAATGAGTGCACAGATTTGATTTTAGAATTTTACTTCCTTCAGAAAGCCTAAGTGCATAAAACAAAAAGTGCATAAATCGTGGAACGGAAGTTAGTTAGGAATTATTGATAGCAGTAAATCAGACAAGACAGTATTACAATATATTTTAGTTATTGTTTTACTTTTTTTCTATTATAAAAAAGGGGTTCAAAACCAGCTACGTTCAAATTTTTACAAGTTTACTAAAAAACTATTTTTCTATCTATGTGTGGAATAACATTTATAATATGTTAAAAAGCTGCACGCTCTTTCCCGCATAGCACGGTAGGCAAAGAACCTAGTGTAAAGATTCTCTGTTTCCTTGCATTGTACTGATTATATTTTCCTAACCGGATTTTCAGGTGATGGAAAGCAGCCATACTTTGTACCTAGTCACAGAATACGCTCCCAATGGTGAAATATTTGGTGAGTAAGCTTAAATATAGAAAAAAGAATACTTAAAAATGAATAAAAAACATAAAAATAACGGGAGAGATCTAAGAATAAACTATAGATACGTAACTTAGGTCTGTATTTCTAAATGGCTCTCAACTCTAATATCGATCTTGAGATGCCGTTTTCATTTATGAATTATTTTTTATTTTTTAAAACGGCCTCTCAAGATCGATCTCAGAGTTGATAGCGGCTTATAAATACGTGTCTTAGATACGTATTTATTAAGTAAGTTGTCTGTGATGGTTGTAGGTTCCATAAACACTTTTTAAATAAAATGTCATCGAGTGGGGATCGAACCCTCAACCAGGCGGTCTACAGTTACACTTTGTAGTTACACGCAGAGGGCGTTACGACTGACCTCACTTTAGATGTGTGATAATATTTAAATTATTTTCATTATTCCGCATGGTAAGATAAAACGCGGCGTTAGGTTCCATTTTAGAATTGGGTTAGTTTTTTCTCTGTCTATCCTGCTATATTCGGGACACAGCTTGTAGCTAAAAATAAATATGTCATATATAAGTTTAATTCCCATAGGATACATTGTTATATTGTACTAGTTGTTGACCTTGGTTGGTATGTCCGCGATGAGTTACAAACTATTTTTTCGTATAATTTCTTTTATTTATCAAATCTTAGAATATTTTGTAATTGTATTATATTTTAGAGGAGATAAAAGGTATATGTTAGAGAATAATATGATTTTTTGAAATGGTGGCGCTTGTGGGTTCGATTTCAACTTTGGGGAAAGCTTTATTGTCATGTCCTCGCTGTGGTAACAAGACAAAATGCGACATAGAGTACGCCGAGTACGAGACGCCACACTAAGTCTCTCTAGCTTGCCTGCTATATGCGGGATACAGCGTGAAGCTATTTTCTGTCCCCTTACAGATCATCTAGTCTCAAAAGGTCGGATGCCCGAATCGGAAGCTGCGCGGGCGTTCTCTCAAATGGTCGCCGCTGTGGGCTACTGTCACGCGAACGGCGTCGTTCACAGAGACTTGAAAGCGGAAAACTTACTGTTAGATAAGGATATGAATATTAAGGTAATATATGACTTATAAAACTGACAGTACTGACGGTACACTTGTTATAGAATATTGGAATAGGAAGTACATTGGATGCGTAAGTCTAAAGCTATTTTTAATTAAGAAGTTGAAAAAAAATATATAAGTCACAGAGTTTTTGGGTTACAAAGTCCATTGTCGTAATTTTTCTTATCAGTCTTAATGTTCAACTAAATGCGAATCGGCTATAATCTACAATCTTCATAGTCAAATACTGAACGAATCGACTACAATTGGAAAATAATAATTGTAATGCTAAAAGTACTACAGAAAAGTATATGAGTTAATTTGTGAATACCACATATGTGGCGCAGGGCCATAGCGCAGTTTGTGAGTTTGAGTCCCACTCGAGGAAATGAATTATTTAATATTTTCATTTCTGGTGTCAAGGCAAAGTACGTCTCTAGAGTTCGGTGGAAATTGGGGAGCGGAGTGTCTAGTGCCACTAGGCAACCTTGCCTACCATGCTAAACGCAGCATGCCGAGTGAAGCTTAAAAAATAATACATTTTTTATTCATCCACCACAATAAGACAAAGTTCCTAAGATAAACGTGTAAAACCAACAAATCCCTTCAGCTTTATAATATTAACATAACATTAATGATATAATATTTTCTTATAACAACTCCTCAGCTAGCAGACTTCGGCTTCAGCAACGAGTACACGGCGGGCGCGGCGCTGTCCACGTGGTGCGGCAGCCCGCCCTACGCCGCGCCCGAGCTCTTCGAGGGGCGCCGCTACGACGGACCCAAGGCCGACATTTGGGTAAGTAGGGGGAATATGGGAACATAATTCTGCTTTCCGTTCCCTTCTCCGCCAAATTCTGAAGGTATTGCATGGTGAGCGGCGGAACTCAATGCCGAGCTTTTGCGCGGGGAAATATAAATACTAAAAATGACATTTCCTGAATCTAACCCACAGCTGTCGCATTTACAGCCACTGCTCCGCGATGGCCATCCCATGAACGTTGATACAAACTGTACATAGTACATAATATTCTATACTGATCTTACACGTCGCAATAGCAGGGTAGACAGAGGGAATCTATCGTTAAGACGCTCCGAACTTTTTCAAAATTGAGTGTTGAGTGGCGGAACTCAGCGCCGCGCTCTGTCTTTTTACTAGAGAAAATGAATATGAATGATTCCCCTAATTGGGGATCAAATTCTTCTTACATATACATTTAGGAGCTTTCCCGAGCGGGTATCGAACCAACAACAATCGCGTTTATGGTCAATGATATTTTTACTAAGATGCGATGGTCTTTTTTACTATTTAATCTTAATATTAATTTCTTTAATTTTTCAGTCTCTAGGAGTAGTTTTGTACGTGTTAGTATGTGGGGCTTTACCGTTCGACGGCGGGACCCTTAGTGAACTACGCAGCGTAGTGCTCAGTGGGAAGTTTAGGATACCGTACTTTATGTCGCAAGGTTAGTAGATTTGATTCAATTTTTATATTTCTGTATTTGAATTTTTAATAATAAAGTATGAGTTATTTTGGTTTTCAAGGACTTGTTTTCATTGGTCGTTACAGCACGCATGTGGGTACTGGGTCCCCAACCATAGAATTTCATTGGTTGGGAATCTTGGCTACAGGGGAATACCCAAATGCTTTATTCAAATAGCCAACTTTCCTTACTTTATAGCCTATATTGGGGGACTCCCCAAACGCTGTATAACAACTGAGTTAACGACCAATGAAAATGAACCTTTATGAATTTTGCTTAATCCTTCACAATATATTCATTTTAGATTTTTAATTTTTAAGAAATGTCTTAGTGGAAACGAGGTTGCTTCTGCGTGCCGTGCCATGTCCGGCATACAGCGTGAAGCTAAAAATAAAATAAAATAAAAAAAAACAATGTACCAAAATTTTGGTGGAATGAGTGCAGAGCATCCATTGCAACTTGTGAACTAGTGCGTTGTCTTGCAAGAGCAACACACCCTTAGCCAACTTTCCTCGACATTTTTCTTTGATGATTGCTTTAATTTGTTTAGTATCGATGCGTAGTATTCTCCGGTTATGTTTCTTCCCTTTTCTTTGTAATCAATCAGTATTATCCCCTCACAATCCCAAAAAACAGTAGCCATCAACTTTCCAGCCGATTATTGAATTTCTTTGGGGGTGGTGTGCCCTTTTTATGCATGGACTCCTGTTTTGACTCAGGCTCAAAGTGATGAACTCATGTTTCATCTCCAATAACAATCCATTCCAAAATCTGTGCTGGCTCATCTCCACACAACTTCAAAAATTGCTTTAAACCATCGTCTCGCTTCTGTTTCTCAAGCGGTGTGAGCATTCTTGGTACCCATCTTGCACTGAATTTTGTTTTCCCAGATGGACGTAAAAGGTTTGAAACTCCATTTATATACTAATGATGAGTCCCCAAGTAGTATGATATTAAGCGAGTGCCCCTATCCCCACTCCATCCCCTCCATTCCACGAACTTTTTGACCTACCCTCGTAGGTTAAGTATTATTACTTATTAATTAATATATTAATTTTAATATTAATTTATGTTTGTTAAATTGCGAAACGTATCGTTGCATTTTGTTTGCAAAAATATTGTAAACAAAAAAATTACCAATTTTGAGATAACCCTGATTAGTAGTTTTAGCATTTAATAAAAACATTTATTAGTTAATTCAACTGACATAATAACCATATTTTCTTTTAATTTTTTTATAAATGAATTTCAATTTGTATCTCCAAATTTGTATTTTATCAACAGAATGTGAACAACTAATTAGACATATGCTAGTAGTGGAGCCGGAGAGAAGATTGTCTTTGCGAGGAGTAGCGAGGCATAGATGGCTTCAGGCGCATCAACCGGGGCCTGGGCCGGGGCATTATGGTACTATATCATGTTTATATAAAAAATATATATTAACAAAAAAAACGGCCAAGTTTCAGCTGGACTCGCACATATCTTTAAAAACGTCAAAAATATTTTTTTTATAAGGGAGCCCCTTTATTAAATGTATTAAATATCAGGGTGTTAGTAATAGGGTCCCATTTTACTCTTTGGGTACGGAACTCCAGAAAGGTGTAGTTCCGATGTTGTGTCGTGGCCATCTTGTAGTTAGGCTTTCTGAACTTTTGCGCATAGTACATTCGTGTAAAAAATAATGAATAATAAAGTGTCTCAATTATACTTCAAAATATATATTTTTAAAATATTTGTAAAATGTTATTTTTTGTCTGTTTCATATAGACGCATCAACGGGTGCATGTGTGTGTCACGCGACGGAGCATGCGCACGCGCACGCGCCAGAGGCGCACGGCGCCGTTCTCGCGCGCATGTTGACGCTGCCGGGGCTCACCGCCGACGTCATACAACAGGTTTGTACATGTATCCCGCATATGGCAGGGTAGGTAGAGGGACCCTAGTGTAAAGACACACTTTCCGCCGATTAAAATGCCGGAACTCAACGCCGCGCTATGCCTTGTTACCAGTGCGAAAAAATATAAATATTGAAGAATAATTTATTCCCCGAAAAGAAATCGAACCCACAAACGTCACGTATGAGTCTTATGCTTGTGCCCATGTGCCACGATGGCCTTAATGTTATTTTAAAGTCTAAGTCCAAGGACAGACTTAGCAAAGCACTAACTTCCTACATTTCCGTTATTGTATTAAATTTATTTATTATTTCCAGTCTGTAGAGGAACAACGTTTCGACCACATATCCGCCATATACCACTTATTAATGGATAAGATGAGGAATAAAGACTCAGAAATGGACAATGGTATGTGTTCATACTAATTTAGTAGAAAGTACTTATTAAAAATATGTATAAATAATATTTGAAGTTATAGTTAGGACCTAACTATAACTATGGAATATAATTTTAAAAATGTAAAAAATTGTAGAAAGTAGTTCTTGCCGGTAACTTTGCTTACGCAAAGCTTCCAGACTTCGGTGGAAAGTTGGGAATGGAAGTGTCTTAATGGGAACGAAGTGTCTTAACTGCGCCACTACGGCCTCACTATATAATAAAAGGTTAGAAAAGTCGCATCTGTACATGAAAGATGTAAAAAAAATTAGGTCTGTTAACATTATAGAAGCTAAAAAAACCATTCAACAACAAGAATTCTTGTATTTTTTTAAGTATACGAGTGAGTCCGTTGTCTGGGCGATTTTTTATTATTTTAAAAACAAATTCGCGCCCGAACATCGTTGTGGCCGCGGATCTGTGTGTGAAACGAGAAGAGGGCGGAGCTCCCTTGTAATTCATATAACTATTTATTAATTCAATTTATGCAATTCTTTATTTTCAATTGCTTTACAGATTCACTAGATTCCACGACGGGACTTCCCCTAGATCTCACTAGTTGTAAGGTAAAAAATGTATAATTTCTACTAAAAACGACAAAAGCATTTATACTTTGAACTATACAATTACAGTACAAGTTCGATTACCTGGTCCCCCTATGATACTCAGATATAGAATTCGCATTTATCCGAATCGAGTTTTTACTGTAATTGTAAAACTTTACTGTAAGTGTATGTAGGCAGTAACTAACACACCCACAACTAGATGGCGCTACTTGTACTCTGAATCGTGCTACGCTTTGGTTCTACAAACAACTTCAATAACGCTCAACTCTTGGGCGCACGTTAATATAACGCTATTTGTAAAGAATTTTTGAAGCTTCTTCATCGGTCGAAGAAGTTGAATTATGACTGTCAAAATTAAAACTAAGTTTGTATGATAACCTGCACTCTAGTTGTTGCCAAACTTTTAATAGTTTTAATCTAAAAAAGCCCATGCGATTGATAGTATCGAAACTATCGATGGTTCAAAAGGGTAAAAAGGTATCAAGGTTCAAATCAGTATTGCTACCCCTACTGTTTTAACAGTAGATCTACTGTTTTTCGGTTTGTATCCCTGTGTTTTGTTTTAGTCCTCATATCTGCTGTTTTTGAAATGCGTAAAAATTATTATGATTGTCGGTAAACAGGAACCTTACTTATTAAAGTTGACAAATATGTATATGTTTATAAGTTTATTTCATACCTTCGTTTGTATTGTAAACTTTCACTTTTAGTCAAATTTGATAATTGTTAGTCCACAGTACCATAAAGAGTTTGCACGCAGTGAATTTCATACAAAATGCAGCAAAAACTATAATTGCTCGTATTTTTAGATTGCGTGGACTTTTCATTTTCTGAGCTCCAAGAGACCGTAAATCTGGTTATTTGATATTATTTTCAGCTTAACATATCCGATACTCGATCTTGAAATAGGCAGTCTAGAGAGACATAAAAACAGATGAACAACAAAATAATATAAGAATTAAGTTTTTTTTTGTACGTAACTCTAAAAATTTTACTACGTGAACGTCGAAAGTCTCGAAAGTGAAAATGTTGATAAAATTAATTATATTAATAAAATATATACCATTTTGGATAGATATTTGCATTTTAGCTTGATTTCTAATAAACATAAGAGTACTTCTATTATTTTTATTGAATTTCTTGTATTTCACTGTTTTCTACTATTTTTTTAAGTTCCATATGCCGTTTTTTGCCTTTCCGAGGTTGGCAATACTGAGTACAATACTATCGATAGTATCGTATCTCCCAGTCAGAAAAGAATCGATACTATTGAATATCTAGGAAATGATAGTATCGATACTATCGATTGTTGTGAACTATCGATCGCATGCTAAGTTGCGATACTATAGATTCTATCGATACTATTGTTTCCTAGACAGCCAATACTATCGATAGTATTACATAGTCCGAAATTATTGTACCCTTTTCAACTATCGATAGTTTCGATACTATCGATTGTAATATTTTCTTTCTATCGGACAACTATCGATAGAATATCGATAGCCTATCGATAGTCCACTCTCGATCGGCAACACCCCTGTACTCATGAGTAGAATTACAATAGTTAGCAACACAGATCGCTCAGCTAAGGTCGCTGCTCTTAAACGAGCTAGTTCCCTCCTATAGTTCGTCAGCTTCTACCTGCTTCGTAAGTTGCTCGGTGACCGATGAACTAAAAACACATAATCTGCCTTTTATTGCAGGCAGATCATTGATTTGCTTGAATGGAGCTCATACACTAGCTTGAATATACGCTACATGATGCAACAAGAATATTAAATATATATATATATTTAACTTAACTTTCTCAAAATAGGATAAACTTATAAATGAATATTAATACATAAAATACATTTTTATTGTAAATAATTAATGCTGTTTAGTATATACACTTGTTAACATATTTTTATTAAGTTTTAAAAATCATCTACGATTACTCCACTTTTGGCTTATATTTATATAAAGAAATTTTACAATATTACATATTACTATGGAGTTGGACTGGATCTGTACACGCTGACTCACAAACACAGAAAACATTTACTCACTGCATTGAGTGGTCGCTCCACAGTTCGTAAGGAACTATGGAGCAGCCAATCAGCGTCCCATAGTTCATCTGTGGGAGCGCTCTTTCGAACTAGTTCGTTCGCGAACTACACACGATGACAAGACTAATTGAGTAGTATCGATACTTTGAAGTAGGCTTTTGTCCATCGGTCAATTGGGAGTGGGTTCGATTCCTACTCAGGGTATTGAAATATTTATTTCAATTTATATTTCATTTCTACCCTTTGGTGTCGAGGAAAAGTGCGACATTGAGTTCCGCCACTCAACACGCAATGCCTCCTGAATTCGGTAGAAACTGGGGAATGAAGTGTTTTAATACAAGGGTTCCGTGTGCCGGTGTTGTGTGCGGGATACAGCATGAAACTGTTTTTTTTAATTTGAACGTAGAGGTTCCAAGCCATCTGACCTCTACTCGTACATTATACATTCTCATCATGATCAAGCTACGTCAAAATTCTCAGGAAGCGGGTGTTCAAATCTATGTTCAAATTTGTACGTTTTTTAAAAAAGATGTATTTATATTTATTAAATTTAACAAAATAATCATCCGTCCAATCCTGAACGTAGCTCAATCAATTTCAGAGTGAAGAAGAACAAATGGAAGCAGAAGACAGTAGTCCCTTAGAAATGTTGCAAGCTCCTGAATATTTGACTTCCGGGCAAGGAGACAGCTTTGAAAAGGTTTTTTTTAAATATTTCTTTTAATGAAAAACTACAGACACGAGGTCTGTTCTTTTTTAACTTATTACTTAACTAATCAACAGTTTTCTATATTAAACGAGTCTTACAATTAGAAGTAATTATGTAGATATTTAATTCCTAAGAAAGTCCAGATATTTCCAGATATTTCCAGTCCAGTCCAGGTATTGGGATTGGGGTAATATTGGGATTGGGATAAGTATTTATAATATTCTTTGTAAAATAACTGTAATGGTATTTTTTGTAATATACAATCATATTACAAAAAATACCCAAATCGAATCGAGTAATTCAATAAACAAATCGAATCCAAAATAATTAATCGAATATCGAATCGAAAATAATTATTTGAGAACCTCCTCCTTGTTTTGAAACTCGGTTTAAAATACAGATTAATTACAAACAAATACAGACTTTTTATAACTTTAAGTATAGATATGGATTGCTATATATTTGCAGGCAAACTCATGCCTTGAGTTCATTGAAATGTCTATAACTTATTTTTTAATGCGGTTCAGACAAAAAATAAATTAAAAAAAATGTTTGCTATCTATTATTCTTTTTAAGTGCCCCTCTGTCCATTTCAGTCAAAAATACTAAATGTACTGTAATGTACTAATGTACAAAATATTTTTTATGTTTTATTATACATAGAGATTAACTTATTACAATTTTACTATCTTAGAATTTATATGTTATAGAACCACACAGTCTTAGATGATGACTGTATACGCGTCGGTTGTGGGTTCGATTCCTATGAGCAGAAATGACGTACTTTTATTTTGTCGCATTGGCAACAAGATCAAGTTAAATTCCGCCGAAAATTCAGAAAATTCGACGGAACTTGGTGAACGGAGTGTGTTACCACCAAGTTTCCATCTACCCTGCGATGTGCGGCATACAACATAAAGCTACAAAAAGAACTTTAAATATTTTCTTCTCGAGTAACTGTATAATGTTCAAAAGTTCAGGAAGCCTAATTTCAGGGTGGCCACGACTCGTCCACGATCGTACTATAAAAACACTATAATTTATACATTTTTTTATCAGTTTGGTGATACATCGCTACCGGAGGATTCACCTTCCCGCGCGCGGTCTCAGGAGCCGCCGGCCACCAGGAGACACACCGTAGGCCCCGGCGACTGTCGACATGCTCAGGTTATTTATTTGTATCCGTCCCCTCAACCTTATAAACTTCGTTAGTTTACAATCTATCCCGCGATATTGTCATAATCTCTAAAGTATAATAAAAACACATAATAATTTTAATATAAAACATGCGATGAAAATATAAAGAATATTTATATAAAAATAAACATTATAGGCGGGAGATCTCTCAGTACGGCCCGCCATGTTGTGCGCCTCTGCGCACTTCACTGTGAGTAGTGAAGATTTTTGACACATCGTTATGTGAATCAATTTTGGCTTATCGATGTTTTGGCATGATTGTTTATTTTGTGTAGATCTATCGATGTTTTATTTAAGAAGTCCATTCTATTAAATTAGAAAATTGATTTTTTTTTTACTGGCTCCTAGTAGTATTGTTTCAGCCTTATGTATTTTTTTAAATATGTTTAATAGTCTGTTGTTTGAGTATTTTGTTTTAATATAAAATGTGTTTCTTAAAATATTTTATAGATAAATACTAATTAATATTAAATAAATTATTGTTATTACAATAATATTAATACTTATTAAGTTTAATTGACAATTCATTTATTTCCATAGTCAATTTTACTAGCGTTATCGTTTTAAATATTTTAATACTTCAAAAAGCACCATTGCTTAGACTTAAATTTATTTCTATTTACACATCTTTACCGATGACACTTTAATTCAAAACCAATTTAACATCCAAAAGCATGTTTTTCTTATATTGAAACTTAATTACATACATATATCACTCGTGAAATTATAAACTATCGAAAAATTGTAAACTCTTTAAACGCTGGCCCTGATTGCCCGATTTTACAGCAAAACCGACCTATATGCGTTGTGACCACAGAGCTAAAAATCTAAAAAGGTGCCAATAAAATTAAATTTGTATTGAGAGTAGTATTATTAATTATTAATTGATGTTTTTTAATATATTCGAATTAATAAATAAACAATTAAGATTATACACTGTGATTTTGGTATTTATGTACTAACACTTCCGCTGGTATTTGGATATTTAAGTGCAGGCTTGGTTAGGTTAGGTTAGTTATTCTAAATTTAAAAGTTTCTACCCTAACCTAACCTGCAATCTTAAAAATCGCCTAATCTGTAGCTGCGGTGGCGTTAGTACATATATGATATTTACTATTTACATACTTTGAGTCTACTGTAGTAGTTTTTGAACTCTATGGTGAATTTTTGCATTGACAATGGCACAAATTATCGAAATATTACAATTTCGCGTTTAGCGAATGAGTAAAATTATAAACGATATACACAAAAATCTAACTTTTTCTTCATTTTTCTATATAGCAACCAACTCAAAACCCGGCAATGGTAATGGGGGTCGGTGTGGGCGTGGGAGAAGCAGAAGTGTCACTTCTACCAAATACAAACCTAGCTGCAAACCTACCAGCGGTCCAGCACCAGCCTCCACACTACTGTAGCGTTAAAGATCATCATCTGTTGAAACCGCCCGTTGCTATGCAGACACAGGGTGTGTAATTTAATTCTAGTCAAATTAAATAATCAAATTAACTTGTTGTGTTACATTTTAGTCAAATACGTTTGAGGCCGTCGCGGCGCAGGGGCACAAAGGTGTGACTGTAATGCGACATTTGGGGGTACGATCTCCACTCGAGGGAATTAATTATTATTTCTTATTATTTTTTGTGTCTTCGCACTGGCACCACGCAAAAGCCCGGCATTGACTTCCGCCAAATATTCAGTCCCCTCTGCTTACCCTGCTGTATGCGGCATGCAGAGTAAAACTGAAAAAAAAACAAAATAATAACATAAATATACTATTCTGATGTATAAGCTATCCATTTATAACATAATTTTGTCTCGTTGCCAGCCTCGTCGTTCGGGCGGCGCGCATCGGACGGCGGTGCGCACGTGCGACGCGCGGATGCGCCCGCGCCTGTGTGCCGCCCCGCGCCCGCGCACCACGTACGTATCTGTATGGGAAATAAATACCTAGCAGTGATCTATGACTACTCGTCGTTAGTAAAAATTAAGCTCACTGTTTTAAATCTAGAAAGTACAGGTTTTAAATCCAACAGACTCATGTCAAGTAAGTAAGTAGTTTTCTTTCCTTAGTGCTTATTTAAAATAAAATTAAATATTATTTATTCAATTTCTAGGTATCAGACAGTGGTACTCCCACACGGGCGGAAGAAAGTGAACAAACAGAAGAGCAGACTGGTGATCCCAATTATAATAGCAATTTGTGCAGGTGATTTACATATATATGTATTCCTAGTTTTAAGCCTATAGCCTTTTTTGTGTATAGCCTATATAGCCTTTCTCGCTAAATTAATTTTCCAATACAATAATATTTTTTCGTTTTTGACCAGTTCAGTTCTTGAGATTAGCGCATTATAAACAAAATCTTCAGCTTAAGAAATTAATAAAACACTAATGAGACCTTCCTTCTTCTTCTTCCTCCTGGCATTAATCCCGGCTATTGCCAGGGTCTGCCCTCCTACTCCACCTACTCCACTTTGCACGGTCTTTTGCGTCCTCGGTGGTTAGACCATTGGCTTTCATGTCCTGCATCACGACATCCAACCAGCGCTTCCTTGGGCGTCCGGAAGATCTCACTCCAGGAACTGATATATCAAGGCACTTGCATCCAACATTTCATTTCCGTGATGTGAAGCTCCTGAGTGTGCCGAGATAGTGCTGACCAACATTCGCTGCCGTATAAAAGAACCGGTCGGATGATGCTCTTGTATATCAGCCCCTTGAGCTTGGGCGGTATTCTGCGGTCGCAGACCACACCAGTGACCTCCCGCCATTTGGCCCAGGCAGCGCTTATCCGCCCTTGGACATCGTGATCGATGCCTCCAGACTCGTGCATAACGGATCCAAGGTACCTGAACTTCTCCGACTTAACGGCTGGCTCAGGACCTATAAGGATGGTGCTCGAGTCCCGGCTCCCGCAGGCCATGTACTCTGTCTTCGACACATTTAGTTTAAGACCGCCGTTCTCAAGCGTACCCTTCCAGAGGTTCACTTTACGCTCCAGCGTCAGTCGGTTCTCGGCAATGAGTGCTATGTCATCGGCATACATCATCAGCCATGGAGGCTGGTCCTGGATGTGAGCCGAGACAGTATCGAGCACTACATTGAATAAGAACGGACTAAGAGCCGAGCCCTGGTGAACCCCCACTGTAATCGGGAAGGGTCTAGTATCGCCAACAGCAGTCCTAACCATAGAAGCGGAATCGTGGTACATGTCTCTGATAATCTCAATATAGGCCTCAGGGATCCCTTTGGATCGCAATGCCCACCAGATACACTGACGAGGCACACAGTCAAAGGCCTTCTGCAGATCTAAAAAGGCCACATGCAGAGCTCTCCTTTTTTCCCTGTATGCCTCCATCAAAGTTCTGAGGGCGAAAATGGCGTCCATGGTGCCCGATCCTGGCTGAAATCCATATTGAGACTCAGAGACAGTACACTCTCGGCGGAGCCTGAGGTCGATCATGCGCTCGAAGAGCTTCATGGTATGACTCATAAGCTTAATGCCCCTATAACTACCACAATCTTGAACACTGCCCCTTCCCTTGTAAATAGGGGTAATAAAGCTAAGCCGCCACTGATGCGGCATCTTACCAGTGTTCAAGATATGGTTAAAAAGGTCAGTAAGCATGAGCACACCAAGAGAGCCCAACGATTTCCACGCTTCGATCGGAATGTCGTCAGGTCCCACCGCTTTTCCGTTCTTCATGCGTCGAAGGCAATTACGTGTTTCGTCAAGGGTTATTGGGGCAATAAGTCCGAGGTTAGGCGGTGGGTCGTGATGAAGACTGCATGGGTGCTGAGTATTCAGCAACTCCTGGAAGTAGCTTCTCCACCTCTCCTTCACAGAGGCATGACTACAGAGCAGCGTGCCCTGGGAATCTTTGACGCAAAGACATTTTGCGATATCTTGCGTCACTTTATCCCGGGAACGTGCCAGTTTGTAAATGAGCTTCTGCCCCTCCACAGTTTCAAGTTTATCATACAATGGTGACAAACTTTCACTGCGGGCTCTGGCTACAGCTCTTTTACAGGCACGTTTAGCTACTGTGTACTCCAGTCTGTCTTCAGGAGAGTTGGATTCCTGCCACTTCTTAAAGGCAGCCTTCTTTTCACGAGTCACTTCCTGCACCTCGTCATTCCACCACCATGTCTCCTTGTCGATGACACGTCCTCCCCTAGAAAGGCCAAGAACTCGCCTGCCCGCCGCAATGATTGCCGACTGAGCCCGATCCCAAGCATCCTGAGCAGTCTCGGTGTTAGTCGAAAGATCGTGACTTTTCACCTCTGCCAGGAAGTCGGTCTGCATCGGTCCATTCAGCAACCACCACTTGATCCGAGGCCTACGTTTCTCGGCTACTTTCTTCTTCGGAGTGACGTTAAAGTCCATGACAAGAAGACGATGTTGGGCCGTTAGGCTTTCGCCTGGAATGACCTTACAGTTAGTTACCCTGCCCATATGACACCGTCTGGTCAATAAGTAGTCTATTTGAGTTGAGTGGGACCCGCTCTTATACGTGATAAGGTGCTGAGAATTCCTTTGGAAGAACGTATTCACGACGGCCAGATCAGACACAATACAGGTTCTCAGAATATTTTCTCCCTCTGTATTGCGAAGACCGTGCCCAAAACCCCCGTGAACACGTTCATACGGCTCAGCAGCCTTACCGACGTGACCGTTCGAGTCCCCCCCAACTAAGACCTCTTCGGTAGACGGTACAGCAAGTAGAACGCCTTCATACTGCTCCTTTTCGGCCGCGCTACGTCCCGCCTGAGAACATAGGCACTGATTAAGTTTGTGGTAACGCCCTCAATCAGTACCCTCACCCGCATCAAGCGGTCGGAGCGACACTAATGAGACCTTCCATTGGACACTAATGAAACCTTCAATTGGAAGGTAAATTTTGTCTTTGGAAGCAATAATAATTTATGTTCTGTTCTGACTTCTGCCACTCAACACTCAATATCTCTTAAATCACCGGATGCCCTCTACCCTGCTATATGCGGGATACAGCTGCGATTTTTTGGTTAAGTATGTATATTTGAATGGTCTACATTACAGGTACATGTTGAACCGTGGCAGCAGTAAACGACACACGATGGCGACGCCGGAGGACGCGGCCGGCGTCTCCTGCGCCGCGCCGCCCATGGTAAATGTATACAAACACTCATCTATCTCAAATATATATCACCATCTCACTCACAACCCACTATCTATAATGTATGTCGTATTTCTCTCACAGGCAACGGCCGCATCATCCACCACAAACATGCGCGTGCGCAGGACCGGCCTCCTGACGGTAACGGAGAGACCGCCCGGTAAGTGATGACACTACTTGAGTGACACTATGTAGTGTTCCTACACCGCACTATGCTACAATCAGTGACGTGTTAGGATAGCCATTGAACATTAGTTGATTTGCAAGTAGTTTAAAATTAATCAGTAATAAATTAGTGTGTGTATAGTCAGATGCTGTATCTGCCTATAAACACGATGTTTATGGGTTCGATTTCTTTTTTTGGTTCGCTCTGGGGAAAGGAGAAAACACTGCGTTGAATTCCGTATGGATATTCAGGAACAGAATCTTATGACAGTTGGTTCCCTCTGACGAGCCTGTTTTATATAGGATGAATCTTATAAAATTAAACATATTTTGTACGTTATAGTTGTAAAAGGGAATTAGTTAAATTATGATAAAAACGGAACTGACTGTAGTATACGATATACATATTTTAGTAAGATGTAGTAATGCTTTGAGTAATTTACATTTTTATGTATATATTTTTGTTGTAGTTATGTATGTACGAGATGGTTATAAAGCTAGATGTCAAACTGATATATTTTATACTTATTATTAATGTACTATCGACCCATACGCGGCTACGCTCGGTGAAACTTATTGTTAAATTACAGCCAAATTATACAAAACTTGTACATAAATTGTAATCTCTGTGCTGTTCTGATGAATCAACTATATTACTGTAAAATGACATCTGAATCCGTTCAGTGATTACGGCGTGAAAGTAGAATAAATATCCAAGAGTTCTAACAAACTTTCACATTTATAATATTAGTAGGATGTCTATGTAGACACAATATTTTATTTTATTAATTTGATTTTACAATACTCTTATTTTTATTTGATTGCTTTGCGACGTACGCGACAGTTTGTGAGTTTCTTTAATAACGAGCATTTCTACTTTACTGTAGCTGGACGTGTACTTTAAGTTGTCGCTATCTCTGAAAGGTGCCGACTTTCAAGTTAGAGAGTATGCATAGTCTTAACTACATATTACATTGTTGATCCTCAAAATTTCAACTTTGCTAAAATGACGTAGGGGCTCACGGTCTGGGGACCCTGGTATCTCAGTCTACTAGGTTCCTAGAATACAGCGTGAAGCTAAAAAAATCTTAGTACACTTTTAATACAGACCACCTCTTACGTACATAATGTATAATTTGTGTTTTTTTATATTGATGTAAATTTTGAATGGCACGTTTTTTTTTATTTATTTAGAAAAACACGAATAATATTTATATTACATAATTCAGTAATATTGATTGTGATTTTTTTAATACATAAGTACGGGCAAAGTATATTCGTCTTTATAAAATTATTTTAATTAAAACATAAATTTCACAAAATCACGAATTATTTCTGAAGTGAGTATCGGAAACGGAAGTATATGAATGGGAACAGAGTGTCTTAAGACTCGGTTCCCAGATTCCTGTACCGTTGTGTGTTCCCAAGTCTGTTTCGCGTTTCCTCTGCCTACACATAGAATCGCTGGATACAGCCTGAAGCTATAAAAAATAAAGCAGTTGTCTGTAGTCAAAATTAAAAAATATTTTATTATTATATTTTACTGTATTACATATTGTTACAAAATAACTTAATTTTTTTTACTACATTGGTAATAAGGTAATCAGCAAAATAATGAAACCATCGCCTGTTTGTGCATTTTTGTGATATTATGTTTTCTTAGTAATATAAAACTGTACGTACTGGTTTTACGTATAGTTTTTTATTACTTAACACAAGCATGCCCACGCATTTCTTTTTTAATTTGTGTTTTATTTTTCTTTTCAATTTTTTAGTTATAAGTCCGGAATTAGTTATGGAAGTAGAAGCTCGAATGAAACGCAACTACCTGCCCCCCTCCATACAAGGGGGATATAACTATCAAAATCAAACTGGCTACCAAAGTCCCCCACTTACTAACACTGCCAATAACTCCCAAGGGTCTATTACCGCTGGTACCCCAAATTTTGCCAAAAATTCCATGAAACCCGTACTAGAAACTATACCTCAAGGTAGTATAATGGGTTCGAATCAAGCGACGACCCCATTTACTCCTTCTTTATCACAATTTTCTCCTTCTCATGGGACTGTCCCTCAAACTGGGTCGATTATAAGTGGTACCCCCATATCGACCTCTTTAACTAATCCTAATTTCCCTAACAATGTGCCAAATCAAGGATCTATTATCTCTGGTACTCCAGTTCAAAGCCAATTCAATACTATTTCTAACCAAAGTTCAATAATAATCGGTACTATTCCTAGTCAAGGCATGTTAACTGGGTCTTTACCTAACAAAGGGTCAATAGTCAGTGGAACCCCTATGCAAAATCAGGGGTCGATTATGGCAGGAACCCCTATACAAAGCCAGGGGTCGATAATGAGTGGTACCCCTATACAAAGCCAAGGGTCGAATATATCGGGAACGCCAGTGCAAGGACAGGGGTCGATTATAACTGGTACTTCCATACAAAATCAAGGATCGATTATATCGGTAACCCCCGTGCAAGGACAGGGGTCGATTATGGCTGGGACCCCATTACAAAGCCAAGGGTGTATTATGACAGGAACCCCACTACAGAATCAAGGATCGATTATGACTGGTACACCAATTCAAAGTCAGAATTACACTTCGTCCCAAAATCAGACATTTCCGTCACAAGGATCAATTATTTCGGGAACTGCAATAGAAAGTAAAAATTTTGGCACATTTGGTTATAGTCCAAATTTCCCTAACCAAAGTATGCCCAGTGGTTCAATAACTGCTGGCACCCCTGTCAGTTCCGGGTTCAATTCCAATCAGTACAGTCGTCAACGCAAGTATTCCGGGCCGCAGCGTGTGAAATTACAAATGTTGGCAACTGTACAGGAAATGGGTAATTTTGAATTTTTTTTCTTATAATTTTCCTGTAAGAATTGGGTTAAGGTGATTTATTTATATCTTGAAGGTTTTTGAGAGGTAATTATGGTTATAATATTGTATTAAGGCTTTTGTAGTTGTGTGTTTGTTTGTGTGTTTTGCATGTTGTTTTGTGTTTGTTTAGAACGCTTTTATATGCATTTTAAGATAATATGCAGAATCTTCCTTATGAAAACGTTATTTTTTACAATTTTTTTATTATACAACTTAAATATAATAATAATTATTAAATAGAGATGGCGTGAGTCCTGGCAGCAGTCATGGCGCAACGGCACAGTCTGATTGTAAACGCGAAGTTGATTCCCATTCCCATGGAAGTGCGATTTTAATTCCCGTTTGGGGGAATGGCTTGTTTACATTTACTCACTCTGGTATTTTTTGCAAGCGCGGCGTTGAGTTCCGCCACTCAAAACGAAACGAACGAAAATTCTGCAGAAAGTGCGGATATAGGTTTCCACTGTCTAGCATGCCATACGAGTATACGGGATACAAAACAAAAAGTTAATACGTTACATAAAATTCATTACACCTTGAAACCATTACCATTGAACTTCATATATATGTTGTATATGAACATTTAACTTTTAGTTCGTGAACACGCGGAGAGATATTCTCCTGTGCGAAGAGCTGAGGTGAGTCCGCCGCGGGCAACGCACGATATAGCCTCTGCTAGATTGGAATATCAGCAATTACAGGTAAATGTTGTAAATACAGGAACCTAGTGAAGAGAAAAATATTTTTTTAGAAAACTTTTAAAAAATTAAACATAGGAGGATTCGAACTCGCGCCTTTTGTTTACTTTTACTATCCAAGGACTAATGAGTTTTACACTTTATAAGTCTTAATAACGATTTTAGTCTTTCAAAGTTTCTAATAATTGAGGCTGTCTTGGCGGAGTGGCGTAAATCATATAATTTCCACTCTCGTATACAAAGGGCGGCGTTGAGTTCTGCCATTTGACACGCAATCTTAGTACGGAGTGTCCTAACACTTCGTTCCTTACAGCAAAAAGCACAAAGGTTTAATAAAAGTATAATATCTTTAATTCCAGCGTGGCCTAGAACGTCGTAGCGGAACTTCCGCAATAAGTGTGGGGGGTGTTGGAGCTGTTGGGGGAGCTTCTCCACCCGCTGACAGACTCCACACCCCTGCTGGGTCTGTACCAGGTAGTGTAAAGTGTTTCTGTGAAATATATTTTTCTCTTTTTTTTTATTCTTTTTCCAACTTGTTTTGTTTCTCCTTTAGATGGATAATTAGCTATGACAATACAAAGTATTGTCATCAGATCCGGATACGTGTAAATGTTTCAAAGATTTTCTTACATTTATTGATACATGTGAAGATAATCAGGGTATAGGGAGGACCTTGTTTTAAGACACGTGAGAGTATAATGCGTAACCCAACGCTGCGTTTTGTCTTATGTTATTTGTCACGATGATAGTAATAACATTAGGACGATGTCTATAGCACCATCAAAATGTCGACACCATGTTGTTGGTTTTATAATATTTTCTATTCACCTCTACACTCTTTTTAGTCGAAAAAAGGATATTGTTTATATTCTACTATATTTTAATATAATCTTAATTTAACATCTAGGTTCTCCTATACACGCGGGCGCGTCCACTCCCACATTGGACCTTAGTGCAGTAGACCCGGCAAGAGAAAGAGCTGCACAGGTAATATATGTATATAGAATATTAACACACATTTATATATATATTTTTAGCTTCACATTGTTTCCCTCACTTAACAGCATAGCCAGACAGGAACCTGGTAACTTAACCCACAACCTGTCGCATTTATGTCTCTGCGCCACGACAGGCCTCAAATTTACAAAAGAAATACATACACAAACATTATAGAGTACCCTCAAAGTTAAATTATCTCTAAAATTTGTGGTGTATGAGAATTTACTATTTAATTTACAAAACCATTTCTGCTAAAATGTTAATTCATAAAAAAATAGTATTATGTATATTATACATAGTATTAAATACAGCTGAGTAGAGAGGGAGCCTAGTATTAAGACATCAACAGACGCGAACTTTGGTTTATACAATTAATTCAAAAATATACAATTCTAACAAATATGTTTTTCTTTTCCAGGACCTATCACTAAAACTAGGTATCAATCTAAACAACCTATATTCCCCCCACCTTTCACAAGACTTATTAAAATCCATTCATTATGGGAGCTACGGAATTCTTTCAGGCCATAGTTCCCCTTCACCAGGTTCCCCCTTACACCAAATAACGGAGGGTCTAAGCTATTTACACACAGGCTCCATAACCAGGGGAACCCCACAACCTCACTCAACCCCTTTAGACCTCCGAAATAACGTCGAAATGGAAACTAACTACCCTCAATTACAAATACTTCCCCAAATACATTTGACGCATAGATCGTTAAACAATTCACCGATTTCTAGTCCTAGCTTGGATATGATACAAGAGGAAATAGGCAATGGTAGCCAGAATGAGAAATTCCTTAAAAGTTACCAGCCCCCCCAAATAAGTTTGACTGATTGTCTTGGATCGGAAATAACTTTAGTCGCGTCTTCCTCAGAAGACAGCGTGGATAGCTTAGAAAATTCTAAATATCATATACCGCAATTTGTTATATCGGAACACACAGATTTGGATAATAAACCGTCAATTATTAAAGGCATTGGTAGAAAAGTTAGTCAGGAAACTGGGAAAGAAAAAGTTATCGAAGACGATACGGATATGGAGAAAGTGGACACTAAGTTAGAGATGCGAAGAAATAGTGACAAATCACTGGGTTTTAGTGACGATTCCTTAAGCAACGATTCGGCGAACGCATCGCCGAACTGCGAGCACAATGTGCAATCCATATATTCGAATATAGTGTCAATAAGTTCAGGTTTTAGTGAAAATCGGGGCAGTTTTTCGGAACATCGTGAGTCTTTCTCGTTTTCTGACAGAGGAAGTTTGTCAGAGCGAGGAGATTTCGGTCGCTCCTCGTTTTCGGACCGAAGCGATTTCGGTCGAAGCAGTTTCTCAGAGAAAGGCGAAACGCCACGTTCCTCGTTCTCAGCTCAGGGCGTTTTGGGTGAAGTTAAGGAATATTATGAAGAATATATGCCCAGGGATAAAAATTTAGCGAATTTTGTAGAAGAATACCCTCAAGAAGAGATTGAAAAGTTACAAAGATCTACTATGGATTTAAGGCTAACAGAAATATGCAAAGATAACCAAAAAATACCGATTTTACTGAACCCCCAAAACATTTCGTGTGTCCAAGAATATTATGAAATAACCTTATCGACAGTGTGTTCCCAATTAGATTCGGAAAGAATAGTTGAATTACTAAAAGAAACTATCAACACGAGAGTTCCTCCACAAAATATTTTCGTAGAAACAAGCGAACAGAAGGAAAAAAGTGATGATGCAGAAAACCTAACTGGTTTCCTTAATCTAGAATATTCCGGGGGTATCCAGATTGAACTGGTCTTATGTGAAAATAAAGCGAAAGAGAAGAAAGGATTGAAAATGAGAAGGATATCCGGGGATCACAACGAGTATGGAAAGTTGTGTCAACAGTTGATAACTAGTCTTACTGTTTGAGTCAATTTTTTATAGGACAAGAGCTATTTAGGGTTCAATTTGAGTTCAAATTATAGGTTATATTGATTTTGACTATAAATGTTAAACTAAGAGCATTGAATAGCTCTTTTTTGACACTTCCTAAAATTCTTAACCTAAATTTTGATATTTGGTGGTGAATTCCAAGTAAAAAAAGTTAAATTGTGATAAATTAAAATAAATGAAAAAGGGGGTATATTAAGCAATCGGGGGCTGTTATAGTTTTTAATGAAAATTGAATAAAAAAAAAGATTTTTTGATAATACTTTGGTTTTGTCAAAATCGATCGATCCGTGAGCATTTACTTTACTCTTTATTCCATTATATATTTTTGAGTGAATTTCATATGACATAAGTTTTATTTACACCAATAATATAAAGCTGAAGAGCATAATTTGTTTGAGTGCACTAATCTCAGGAGCTGCTAGTTCGATTTAAAAAAATCTTTTTATTATGTGGGATAGTCCTTTTATCCAGTAAGGCTATAAGCTATATTACATCAGGTTAACTATCTCGATGTACCCCCTGTACCTGTGTAATAGTTACCACCCGCACTTAGTGTGTCATATCATGTGTCATACACGAGTCTATTTGACCAGATAGATGAGGTCGCAACTAAATGTTAGTCTACTATAAAGGTAGATAGATATAGGTTCAATTACACAATTTTTTGAGAAGAAAAAATAATTTTATTTTTATATGAAATTCACTCAAAAACTAAATAATCCTTTATGTGATACAATTTTTTTGTAAATTTTTCTATAGGACATAGATTTTTTTGTTTCATATAAGTGTTATTGTCGTGGATAAAAATAAGTGTTAAAAAGACTAAATCGGACAATTTGTCCAAAACAGAATATTTTACTTGTTTAATGTTTTTACATTAAGCGGGAATTAAACCTTCTGTTTTTTTTATTTATTTTCAAAGCCAGTTCCATTAAGACATTCAACCAGAGGAAAATAAAAGGTTACAAATAGATATTTTTGTAAGAAAAAAAACTCAATCCATCTATTAATATAACGCTAATGACTTGACCTCACTTACGTTGAACATTTTTTTTATTTAAATTATTGATAAAAAAGACTTATTAAATTCTGTTATAAGAAAAAAAACGTAAAAGAACCTTGTGTCTGGACACTCCGCCTGTGCTGGTAAATGAAAATAATTTAAACATACGTTATCCACAACTTTATAACATAATCAGTTTATTATTTGTATATTATGTAAAATAAATGGATTTATTTATTAAATAATTTAGTTTATTTTGTAAATAGTTTTTTTTTCAACAGATAATATAATATGTTTTATTTTATTATTTTTAATAATCGAGTTAATTTTTGTATGGAGTGTGTATGAGAGTGTGAACAATGAACTTTTAAATATAACGCCATAAGTAAATTAGTTTTAAGATAACATTTGTAAATAATATTTTAATAAATTTCAAATTCCATTACGTTACTTTCTTGTTTTACTTCTAATTTACTTTAATTTACAATACATAAACTTAGGTTAGCCAGAGAGAACTTAGTGTTAAAACATTCCCGACTTTCAGCCCAAGTCATAAGATATTGCGCGTTATGAGGATTCTACGCCGCGCTCTGTTTAGTTATCGAAACAACTCGATATAATTAATTTCCTAAAATAGGAATTGAACCCAACCGGCGTCTTTACAGTCAGATAAAGAACAGATGAACCTATAAAGATTACAGCGATTTGTGACTGAAACTTAAGTGACCATCATTAATTACGTCACATGAATTTCATAAGATTTAGATTCCTCCCCAATCTTTGTTATAGATTGTTCTTCAGCTTCCCGCTGTATATGTCATGTATCAGGGTAGCAGATGAAACCTGGTGTCAGAACTCACTGTTCCCTACGCATCACCGAACTTTTTAGGTAATGTTTGCATATTACGTACATATACTAAGTCTCCAATTGTAAACGCGACGATCGTGGGTGTCCTATAAAGCAAAATTTAAAATGCAAGTACAAAATAAAACAAAGCCACTCTTTAAACTATATAATAAAGAAACTCTCATTAAAACAATATATCACTTACGCTAATAATAATAATCAATAAATGATAAGAAAAATTCAAAATCACTTGAATAATTACTTTAACTTTATTTTTTATAGCTTCACGCTGTATTCTACATAAAGAAGGATAGGTTGCGGGAACCTCTCCGTTTCCCACTTTCCACCCAATTATCAACACATTTGTTGAGTGACGTAACTCAACACCGTAACAGATTGTGTTTTACCATCAATGGTAGAAAACGTAATTATTTTTTATTAATTTTTTTCACAAGAAAACCTATTCAATAGGTATTTTAGAGCGCTGTTCCTTCAAATTCTGTATCAAAGATGGTATCGGGACCTTCAATGACTGAATTTTATCCTCACTAACTATAGTTATATCTTTTTTTATATCACTGTGGTATCTTTTGACGTGGTTGTCTAACAACGACTTCCTAACCGACGTATAAGAGCAGTGATTACACTTAAACGGCTTATTCCCCGTATGTATCGTTTCATGGCACAATAGGCTTTCCTTCCTTGCAGCTTTATAATCACAAAAACTGCATTTTAGACCGTTTCCAAGATGCAAAGTGGTAAAATGTTTTTGTAATTCATATTTATGGCGGCAGGAGTACGGACAGACGGTGCACTTGTACGCGTAGTGCCCCTTCTGGTGCATTACGAACTGACATTTGTAGTTCGTCGTGAAACTGCAGATCCCACAGTATAAAATCTTCTCTGTTTGACTCCTTTTATTGTGTAAAGCGATCTGATCTTTTGTTTTCGTTGAGAAATCACAATTAACACATTTGTAGGGTCTGTTCTGACTTCCGGTATGATGTCTCTGAAAATGCCTTTGAACTGCCGCCTTAAATTTCGACGTATAATTGCACATATGGCACAAAAACGGTCTTTCCTTGTCATCGGACTCTAGTACTTGGATACTGTTCCAGTCCAGACAATTTGGGTCCAGCGTATATTGATTTTGACCCTGATTGTCCTTCCTATCTATGCTTTCTCGAGTGATATAGTCCGATCTTTCTTCTTTCTCCACGGGCTTTAGTAGTCCCGGGCCATATATCTTATTATAGTGTATTACTTTATGTTTTTTACTTTCACACATAAAATAAGTTTGAAAATCGCAATGTTCGCATTTCAAAGGACTTTCTTGTTTACTCCTCTGTTTGTGTATGTTCAATCTCCACCGGACCATAGTGGAAAAATCGCAAAAATCACACTTATTAGCTTTCTCCGTGACCTCGTTGTGTATTTTGGCCAAATGCCTCGTAATATGCCCTTCAAATTTCGTCACAAACGGGCATTTGTCGCATTTAAAAAACACTCCTTCATTATGAATTTTGCTATGTTTTAAATAATTATGTCGATAAGCCGTTGCGTAATCGCAGTGAGGGCACTTAAATTGTTTTTCCAAATTATGTTTCCTTTTGTGGGCATTTAGGTTCCATTTGAAATACGAAGTATAATCGCATTTCTCGCACTTTAGCAGTCTCATGGACTTTTTTTCTTCGTCGGTCAAAATTTCTTTTGCCTGATGTTTTATCATTATATGTCTTTGTAAGGAAGTCGGGTATTTAGTAGTATAATCGCATAGAGTGCAGGAAAATGGCTTAGTCTCTTTATGCCCGGCCAGGTGGAGGTCTAAACAGTTTTTATAGCCCGTTGTGTATTCGCAAAGTTCACAATTGAATACTTTTGGCTTTCGTTTCTTGGATTTGCGTTTTTTAGTTCTGAAAACAATAAAAAAAATTATAATATTTGCGGATAAATTGAAACTACACTATATTTTGTATCAGGTAATAAAAAAACTTTTACAGCACCCCCCAGGTGAACACAATATAATTTCATATGTATGTTTAAATAGTTGGCGCCTCTTTATGAGCGGCGCCCAGGGCATTATGGCCTGGTGCAGTGATTCCTCCTTGGAGCAATGAATTGTTTTATATTTTCATTTTCTCACTTTGTTAACAAGACAAAGCATTAAGGCCCATTACTCAACATGCAAACTCGACTATTTGCGAAGTGTGGAAAGAATGTCATAACACTAGGTACCCTCTGCCTGTGCCCGTCTTATATGCGGGATGCAGAGTGAACCTGAAAAAAAGTAGTTTGTATATTAAAATATTCTACAAAATTGTTATAGGTTTGATTGCTATTAAGAGGAATGAGCATTTTCATTTACTTGCTCTGGTCAGTTCTGCCAGTGCCATTCATTTTCTTAGATAAGTAGCATATCTACAGATAAGTATTTTTTTGGTAGAGATTTATAATCTTTTAAGGAAACCGTATCACTGTATCATAATGTTATGTAATCACGATATATACAAAAATACACACATTAATGGAAAACTTCCTTTTTTGTAGTTGGTTAAGAAGGAAAAATAATGTTTTCAAAGCACCTATGTATTTTACAAAATAAAATTACAATCACAAGTGGATGTATCTACCTAATTAGATACAGACAATTATTTAATTTACTTGTTTTCAATCAAACAATATCATCTCTATATGACATATAGTTTCTGAGAAATTTTTGAACAAATATACAAACATAATATGTACACTTATGAAATCTAACAAGATCGGAAGCCTAAATACATTATGATAAACAAATATTAGCCAACACTGACAACATAACATACATACAGGTCAAACTGATAACCTTCTTTCTTTGAGGTTGATAAAAATGCATTTGTGGGACATTTAAAAAGTTTGAATAATACACAAGTATCAATAAAAAAGGTAAAATGAAATAAAACAAAGAACAGTGTCTCAACTCTAAGTTTATTTGTCTATTATATGAGGTTGAAAAACCTAAAAAAAAGTAAATTCACACTTTGTGCAAAGCTGGGTACACAAAGGGAACCTAGTGTCAAGACATTATGTTACCCACACACATCTCAATTTTCTTGTAATAATCCTTTTTTAGGTAACTCTAACCACAGGTACAGTGGGCTATATTGAAACAATACCAAGGTGTAATATAATATCCTTATAGCATTCCTCTATAAATTGACCATCCAGCACAAAAATAATTTTCATTTCAAATCACCAGTTCTTAAGATGAGAGTATCCAACAAAAAAAAATCTCCAGTTTTATACTATTGGTATAGATTTAACAAACCTAGTTTCCTCCGCTTCTGAGTTAGCATCTTCAACTTCAACTTTAACCCAAACGCTTGCAAACATACTCATCATCTCCGTGTCTTGTTCAGATTGTGATATATTATCTTCTGATTGATTCCCATCGCTCTTAACACTTGTGTTATCTGCCATTTCGTTGCTAAAAATATATTTTATTATAATTATTAGTAAAATATAAATAAATAAATATAAATATTGAGAGTCATTGTGATCATTGTGGGCTTGATATTATATTATGTTAGATAAATGCATCTGGCTAAAACAAAATAAGGCAATTAATTTCTGAGATTAGTGCAAAATTCAACCAATAAACTTTACAAGTTTTTAATATTTTTAGTGACAAAACATTATATATTACTTAATAATGTCAAATGCACTGCAATTAGTACATTATAACAACTATATGATACAAAATCCCAAATATATTATATAAAATAAAATAAAATTATTTATACATTTAAAACGGTAGTATATAAATTCCATATAAAACATGTATATAGTTGTTAATTTACACATACATTTAATGTGTGTAAAAACTAAATTCTAAATATTATAGATTTAAATCAAAAGTATGTTCCAATAACATGATTCAATGACATAAAACACAAATAAACAACATATCTTTGCCATTACTTCAAAATATACAAACTTTAGCCATTAAAAGTATATTTATTGAGTATTTAATATCAGCTCTCCGCAAAATAACTAATATATGAAATAATTTTTATTGTAATAAATTAAAATTAGCCGCTATTTAAATATTTTAAGTCTATTCTAGTAAATTTTAATAAGAATAGAGATACTGTTAGTGATCTATTATTTCGATATATAAAAAGCTTTTGTAATTCATAAAATATTTTAATGTTGTTTAGGATATTGTACTTACTGCAGTATTTACAAAACAAAGTTAAATAAAAACAGCATTTTTTACAAATCCATTGTTGGAAAAAATCAATTATGCTTCACTACGTTCGGAAATTATGACAATTTAAATTTGATTTACCGAGATTAGTTTCTTATCGTTTAATATTGTAGATCAATTTTTATATCTGACAATCATTTTAAAAATATGTTTCAAATTAAGATAACGTAACTCATTACTTATATTAATAATATAAATAGTATATTATTAATATAACTTTATATTTGAACTGAGTAAAGTTATTGACAACAGATAATTTTACTAAAATATTTTTTTTCTTATGTTAATTCAATTTTATTAATTACTTTTATTTTAAATTATAGTGTAAATGAGTAAAACCAAATTATTATGTAACTATACAAATGTATCAATTTTATAAATTGTTTTTTAAATCCCACTAGATAAACGAATACAAAAACACAATCGATTAAAAATCGATATCTAAGTATATTAATTTATTGTCATTAATATGATGAAATATGGCAACTTGATTCAGCTGTCAAAATATATCATCCTTGTATTGTACCTATATTACTTAATTTTTCAAAATAGATTTCAATTATATTATAATTATGTATACAGAAGTAGATGTATTTGTTAGTAATTTCACTCTCATAGATCCTGAAATATATCAACTATGGATAGAGGGCTGTTCATGTAAGTTATAAGTTAAAAGAATAACATTTAATTATTATCTTTATCTCAACAGATAGTTACTTTTGTTTTTTTTTTTGTTATTTTTAATTCAATACACACTAAATAATGTTACTTATTTCACTAATACCTATATCTCTTTGTGTCTTCTGATACGAATATATCAAATATAAATTTATTTCTTATCGCGATGTACTGTAGATTTAAGCGCGAAATTCAAAGTTATTTACTAGAATAATGTATTCAGTGTATTCTTTCTAAATAGAATACTTCTTTTTTTACATTGTACATTTTAAATTTGATGAACTGAAGCTTACAGCTTATAAATAGACAATAATATACAGACCATTTAGTTTTTTCCTGCACTTTATGAATAAAACAAGCAACTACTGAAATTTTCTTATCTAATTTCAATATTCTTGTCTTGTCTTTAACCCTATGCCTAAGTAAAAAAGTAACATATTATATAAGAAAAGTAATTTTATAAATGTCATATTAAATAATTTAATATACCTGTACTAATATTACATTGCTGAAAAGATTCTTCGCTTGGATTGTTTTCCAAGAGATAAGGGCTGAAATCATGTTACATCATTTTTTTTTATGGTTTCTAAAAAAGTATTTAGAATATGTCATGTGTCACATACAATTTCTAGTCAATATTATATAACCAAGGGGGTAAAGTACGAGGTAAAAACTTCCTTATTATATAAAAATAATCTTATTTTAGCAAGTGAAGCAGTATCAACACTGCATCAAAGAGCCTCGTCAAAACTTTTGGGAGCAACAGTGGAACTTATTGCTAGTGATGTATTAGATCATTACAGGTAATTAGAAATATGATTTATCTTATATGTTTCTACTTTTCAGTGGCGTAGCTAGGGGGGTGCGAGCGGTGTGGTCGCACCGGGCATCAAAAGTTGACGATTAATTTTTTTTAAAGGTAGCCAATGTCACATTGTAGTGTCTGACGCTTGATGTATGTGAGAGTAGAAGACACTTTGAATCTGTTTTTTTTTTTAGAGGGCATCAAGTCCCAAGCCACACCAGGCAGCAAATACCCTAGCTACACCACTGCTACTTTTATATTTACAAAAAAAGATGCTTTATTTTGCATCCTACATAAAGAAGAGGAAACCTAGTGTTAAGAATGAAAGAAAGAAGTATACATCCTCAAATCCATTTTTTAAGTTTTTATGGAATCACAATAAAATTAATAAAACAATAAAATTATTACTAAAGTAGTCTCTCTATTTTTCGATACTAGTTAAAACTTTATGAAAAACAGCAAAGATTTTATAATAAGACATAGCTCTTAATTTAGAATATCAAAGTTTGGGTGAAGAGATACACACAAAGATACAAAAACTTCATGCATATCCCACTTCTGATGTTGGGAATCAGAAGCTTGTTTTTAAAAAACCATGATTAAAATAAATATTGTCTATGTTTCCATATTGTTTGCATATTGTTTGCATAGAGGTTCTACGTAATTGTAATTAGTGATATGTATCACCGAATAACAATACTTCACATGAGATTCCTTCTGATAGGGGCCTTTGTCTGCAAGCAACTGCTCCCAATTGACACAATTCCACTGCTTTTGTAGTCTTTTTCACCATCATCTACCCTCTTTTACACATTATGCTTACAATTTAGTAAATTTAATATATTATAATTATATAAGTATGTATGTTTTGTTTTTCAGAACCTTTGCTCTCTTAGAAAGACTTTTAACAGTTCCATCTAAATTGTCAGAGCAAATGATATTTCAAATAGATGAACCGACTAAACATATGTTAATTGAAAAGTAAGTCAAGTTTTCTATCCTTTTTCACATCTTCATGCTTTCACACATCTACACATTTATCCAAGTGTTGACACACGTGATCTCCCGTCGACATATGTGACGTACGACATGTGCGATGTGCGACAGCATCCACATATGTGACCTTACACCCACACATGTGATCTCACATCCACATATGTGACCTCACACCCACACATGTGATCTCACACCCACACATGTGATCTCACATCCACATATGTGACCTCACATTCGCATATATGTTCTCACATCCACATATGTGATCTCACATCCTCATCTACAAATGTGAGAAATCCAGAAATGAATGTTTTTTTTATTTTGATACTGAGATGCGCATGTTCAACCAAACAAACTACAGCTTTATAATATTAATAATATTTATTTTTCAGGTATTACGATTTAGATGATGCGGTGATAAGAGAGCTGTTAGGAAGAAAGCTCTCATCAAGACATAGAAAGGATTTGGATGAAGTATATATTTTTTAATATATTAACTCATGTTATTATAACTGTTTGACATAATTGACTTAGTGACACATCTCTCTGTTACTGAGCTTCTCAGATTTTCATTAAAAGATTAAATAAAATAAATACTAATAATCTCTTTATTAATATTAGAAGCAAGAACTTTGAACCCTGAAGTATGAAAATTGGCAGAATTGTAGTTTATATAGTATTAGTTTAAAGGAGCAGAATTGCAGAACGCTAATATATTTTTAAAGCTGTATGTGTCATTTCAGGTGGCAGAGAGATCAGGAGCGCCCTTACGTTGTTGTAGACGTCAATTCGACAATGTCAGAAGGGTTTTTAAAGCAGTCGAGGAAATGCCGGGGAATGTCGTGGCCAACATTAGATCTACTTTTCTTATATCCGAACCACTTGCTAAGTAAGTATTGTATTAGCACAGACAGAAAAATAGTTTAATTAATTTTAATTGCAATTAACAATTACACAATTGCTTACTGTGATTTGTGCACAAAAAAAAAATTGTAAACACTTGTTCATTTAATTTTTTTTTTGCTTCCTGCTGTATATCCCGCACAAGCAAGATAAGCAGAGAGAAGCTGGCATACTGTGTTGATAGATTCCCAGTTATTTATAAATTGTTGCCATTTTAGATTTTTAATATTTAATATTTACTTTTTTTTTATAGAAAATACGGCGCTGTAGTA
The DNA here is from genome assembly GCA_013403645.1 of Heliconius nattereri. Lineage (NCBI taxonomy): Eukaryota > Metazoa > Arthropoda > Insecta > Lepidoptera > Nymphalidae > Heliconius > Heliconius nattereri. Next base: position 14,446,468 of record JAAIXI010000237.1, on the reverse strand, counting down.
TTTATAGCGTGTATGAGGTTCGAAACGGCGAAGCGTAAATTGCAATATTTGTCATTCAATGATTTTTATCATTGCGCTCAGGTAATTATTATTTTTTATACTTAAAAGAAAAAAACACGAAAATATTTAGTGATTTGACAATTTGTCGTTATGAATGAAGTTGAGGAATTAGTAGAAACTCGATAAACCGGACTAATTACTGTCGTTAGGTATTCAGATAATGGAAAACCTGGGTTTTACCATAATCGAATAAATGAAGAAAGGCGGCTTTTGTAAACAACAAAAATTTATCAACGAAAATCAATATTTATTAAGAAGGTATTAAGACATACATTTTCCAACATACAATGTATGTATGACACTTACGTGCACATTTCAAATGAAATTAGCTTTACGCTGTAACACAGTAGGTAGACAGAGGGAACCTAGTGTTTTTATTTATTTATTTAATTCTTGCTTACACTACAGACTTATGGTCCATACCTTTTGTTACCTTACACATTTCCTTTTTCTTTAGATATTACTTAGATTTATGTTACTATATACATATTACTATGTTTATACCCTATCTACTTAAGAGAGTCCAGTTAATTTCAAGTTATTATATAAAAAAAATATTAATTTCAGTCGCCACTTGCTAACTTACTATAATCTACACTATAATCTGCATCTACATGCAAAAATGTAACACTCCTTATAACTAAATTTAACTTAATTGACTACAAAAAGATAACCGATTACAAGAACTCTATAAATTTGGACGTGTATGGAAACACTGCCATGATGGAGGACATGACCGCTTCGTTGCACTAGGAACATCTGTTTGTGTGAGGAGTTATTGCTACAATTGCGTGTGAAACGCTGTTATGTAGTTGCAATTACGTCGACTTTGTGTTCATTACTATAACCGCTGCGTTTGTCAGTCAGTTGTCAACCTAATGTTTCAACCCACTTTCAACCGAATACTGGAGGCATTGCGTGTTGAGTGGCGGAACTCAACGCCGCACATAAATTTAAATAAATATTTCATTTCCTCGAGTGGGCATCGAACCCACAACCAGTCAGGTTTACGTTACACTTTGTGCCTCTCTGACACGACTGGCCTCATTGCATATTTAATATAATTAGTCGTGGTTGGTAGTCTGGATAATGGTGAGTCCGTGTAACTGGGGGTCCCTTAAACGCGTTTTCTGTATTATTATTTTTTAAATATTGCTATGTTAATTTTATTTAAGTTAGGTTTTTTTCCTTGTATTTATTTAATATTACCTTTATTTTACAAGTTACATTCGGGATCTTTATTCGGGATCATAAATAAGGACCTTTTATTTCGAGTTGGATTATAATTTATACTCGCAATACTGACCTAAGTAGCTAGGTTAACATTGCTAAGTAAAAATATACTATAAATTATATATATGTATATGCTAATTTTATAGAAGGTTCAACCTTCTGCACATTACTACATTTTTAAATGAAACAGTGCACAGTATTGAGTACTGCCATTTAACACACAATGTCTCAAAATTTTGTTTTTTTTTCTTTACTTACTCTGCTATATGTAGAAGTATGTAAATAAAAATAACTGATTAGGCCTTACATAAATAGTATTAGACTAACAAAAAATTGTACCACGGAAAATCGAACATGTATACTCTTTGATGCTTCTTCCATTCAAAGGCGATAATGTTGAGCTGGACGTACTCGTGCACGGGCCCCGAGTACTACGATACGGAGATGGACCGCGAGTTCCTGCTAGAGCTGCGTGAGCTGAGAATACTCTTGGACAAGGAGAAGGAGCATAAGCAGTGAGTCGTTGAGTGTTTGAGGTTTTGGGGTGGGAAGTGAACCTTGGATGGGAAGGTTAATGTTGAAAAGGGGAGAGGAAAAAAAGACTTCGAGTATAAATTGTATCTTTGAATTTTAAAGTTGCTTCTTAGGTGGGATTGAGAGAGTTGAGCATATTGCTGGACGAAGAGAACACAAGCAGTTTTGGTATTTTGTGGTTTTTTTTCAGTTTGGATGGGTATTAAGTTTTTGACCTTATATTAGTAAAGTGTAAGATAATATTTGTTTTTTGTGTTGATGCACTGAAATGCAACTGAAACTGAATCGTGATTGTGGGTTCGGATCCTACTCAAGTAAATGTTAATTCCCTACATAAAGGAATCAGACCACTAGTTCTCTGACTAGTCGCTACTGTGGCATCAACCGATTAAATTAAAAAAAACTTTTTTGAGAACAAGCTATTATTATTTGTTACTAAAATTAACTAAAAAGTTAAAAATAAAATCCGCATCCTCTATTTAGTTATGTTAATTTTCCTTTTAAAACATACCGCGGCATTTATTTCCGCTACTTAATATGTAATGTCTCTTATAAAGGTGGCGCGAACTGAATGATATATGAAACATGCATGTATTTGTAACTTTTTTGTTTTCAGTTTAATTTGTATGCGTTTGAAACCGAAGTTATTAGAGAAGTCGTATCAAGAATTAGAATTAAATTTTAGGTAAGTTTTTAATTTATTGAATGTTTAATAGATACAATTTTTTTTTATTTGTTTGTTTACCAGTTTACTATATATTACGCAAATACAAAAGTATAATAAGTAGAAATTAGATAGTAATATAAGTATATATAAATTTAGAGAGAAGACTTAATTGGAAGATTGAGATTTATTTGCAAGAAATATGGATAAAATCAACTATATTTTTCATTATAGATTGTACACGCGGGCATTGGTGGGTTTGGCGTGTAACTTGCATCGGGGCAGAGAACTGAGGTCTCTGTTCACAGATTTATTAGAAAAGTGAGTATTTTAATGTAAAATGTGTACATAAATTGTAAACTATGTGTTATTCTGATATATAAACTACATTAGTAAAGTTTGATCTAAAGGTGAAAAATGATAGTGGAACAGATGTTCTTCCTCAAAAACTTACATATTTATAATATTAGCTGGTAACGAGCCAAAGCACGGCGTTGAGTTCCGCCACTCGGCATTCAAAATATCAAAAAATTGGTGGTGCTTGGTGAAAGCAGTGTCTTAACACTAGATTTCACCTGCCTATCTTGTTATGTGCGGAAAATATATTTTTTTCAATAAAAAAAGGCCCCGCTTCGTTTCTTGCGCCGGTTCTTCTCAGGTCTCAGGCATTTTAGTAAACTGATGGTAAATTATGTAACGTTCAAACAATGAAATATGTTAAATCTTATTTTGAATAAAGTATACCATTAGGCTAATTCGACTTATTTAAAAAGGGATGATGCTGAGAGCGGGTCAATAGTTTTGTTATAAAAATACATTTATTACTTATTAGATTTTTTTTATTAGGTGTATAGAGCCCCTGCGTATGGGCACGTGGCCGAAAACTGACCTAGCACAGTTCCTCTGCGCCTACGAGCAGTGTGCGTTACAGATGGACGTACTGAGGTGAGTGGGGGTTAGGGGAGGAGAGGTTCAAATTTGGTTGGGGGTTATAATTGTATGTATGATTGTGCGGCTCGGTCGCGGTGCTGTGGCATGTTAATTTCTTCGCTCTGCTAAGCGGCGTTAAGCTCGACAAACTCGAAACGAACGAAACTGAAACGGAGTGTCTGACCTGTTATATGCAGGATACTATCGTTCTTTACGCTATTTAATTGTATTCATACTAATGAAACAATATCAATCTATTATATCTATATCGATACCAATCTATTCTTCTATATTAACATTATAAAGCTGAAGAATTTGTTTGATTTAAAAAGTCTTTTTGTATTGAATAGTCCACTTTCTATGAAAGCTTTGCAGTTTATATTACATTTTGTATGTAACAGAAAATAGTTTTACTTAGTAAATGTATTGCATATTAGTTATTTTAAAATTGTTTATTAGTTATATTAAAATATTTAATTTTAATATATATTTTTTAAAAATATACTTATGATTATGAAAACATTAAAAATTGTTTTTTTTTTATTTCAGAGAAGCCGATTTAAAAAGTGTATGGGAGAGATATATGAGGGTAGTTAGTCAGTGTCTTTTGACTATGTATCATCCTTAATATTGATTATATTAAATGTATAAAAATGCTAATTTATTAAAACAAAAATATGTAATTTAAAATATTGTTTATTTAAGTATATATTTGTAAGTATGTTTTTAAATCGTCGAATGAATATAAAGCTAATAATACCATCAGCTCTCTTTGAAATGTTTACAAAAATCGTCGCTTATGCGTTATTTTGATGCATAAAATATATTGATGCAAAGTTTCATCTCACAAGCTCTCTCATTTATAATCTACAATGACAGTATTCTGTGACTTCTAACTAAGACTAGTTCAGTTTAATTAACTTCAGGTTTTAAAATTTATTTGTACCTCTCGTATCGTGGTCGTGCGACTGTAAGCACGGCAGGTTTTGGATTCTACTCTCATTAGGTGAATGTAATATTTAACATTGTTAATTTCTTACTCTGGTAACGAGCCAAAGAACACCGTTGAGTTCCGTCACCCACAACGCAATGCCTCTAGATTCGAAAGTGGGTTACAGGAGGGTCTTAATGAGAACGGAGTTCACACTAGGTTTTCAGGTTCCTTCTGTCGTAAAACAAACATACTCACTCACTCACAATAGTAACCAGTTGTAGATTTTATTACAATTTTTAATACAAAAATTAATTTTCTATCTATAAGTGTTGTATACAAAATAATTCATATTTATTAAATGTTTTTTATAACGTGTTTTTCTATTTCATTTTATATCAATTACTTATGCAATGGTTTAGTTTCATTGATTCTTATCGTATTGAAAAGTGATTGTATGGACTTATAATATGAACTTAAGTTAACGTTAAGTAAAGCAAGTTTATAATACCGAGACAAGTCGTGGCGCAGAGGCGCGGGCGCGCGACTGTATGAGACAGCACCGGTAACGTTGCAGAGCGCGGTGTTGAGTTCTGCAACTCAAAACGCATTGCCTCCAGTTAGGTGGATCATACGGAACAGGGTGTCCTAACATTACGTTCCATCTGCATTTCCCACTACATGCGTGATATAGCGGTAAGGCTAAAAGTTCCGAATTTTCGAAGCATTTCATGTTAAGTGGCGGTACTCAACGCCTCGCTTTTGCTTTGCTATCCAAGTGAAAAAATGAAAATATTTATTAATAAATAATATAAAATTTTCCCGAGTTAAAACAATAAGAAATAAATAATAAATTAAATAAATAAAACAACGGTCGCGTTACGTTCACACGAATGTGTCTTTGCGCCAAGACAGCTTCTTAGATTATGATCTTATTAGCATTCATACTAACTTTAAAACTGTATTTTTTAGGTCTATACGTTATATGAAAAAAAAACCGTTATATTTTAAATAAAATTTTATTAAATATCATGTCACTACCATACAAAGTGACCGTATTATAAAACAAGTACTTAAATACTTTGTACATCGGGATACTGATTATAATTCAGACAAAAAATGTTTATCTTATTTATTTATTTACATGTTTTATGTATTTCAGGAAACTCATTACTTAAAAAAAAGTTAAAACTATGATAAATATTTCATACGCAAATTAAGAAAAAAAAATATTGAAGGACAAAAAACATTTAAAAAGTTTAAATTTACTTTCATAAATCAGTTTTCTGAAACACCTCTATTTATTTACACCTATAACCATAAATGATACTTACAAAAAAAACAAGCTACACATATAAGTACTTGAAATGTCAATTATCGATTATAATTAGATTTTACAATTAAATAGTCAAAAAAAGGAAAAACACCAACAATTAAAAAAATTAAGTCACATTGAAAATTCTTTGGTGAATTCAATTGTTATGCCATTGAACAAAAAATCTTGCAAAAAAAATACAATTAAAGACAGACGAGTACAAATTAAATTTCTATAGTACTGATATTATTAAAACTGTAGGCAGAGAATGTAAATGTAATCTATTGTTAAGAAAAGATTACACCCTTCTGGCGGAGCTCAACGCCGCGCTTAATTTTAATAACGCTGGGTAAAATCGTATCAGTTCAATTTTCCCAACCAGGAATTGAACCCACAATCACGCGACGCTTATTTTTATTATGTAAGAGCCATAAATTATATATAATTTTAACATATTTCTAATGTCGATGAATTTAAGCAATGAGATAAATTAATATATAAAAATACCATTGAAAAAGTATTAAATACCACTTAAAAGAAATTTAATTTTTGCAAATAATACTTTTAACATACTTCATTATTTAAAACAGAGTCAGTCAGTCAGTCAGTCAGTCAAAAGAGAGATAAATCATTTCTTGTTAAAGTTTAAAATGTTTGATTTGAAATACATATAAATAGATAGAAAATGATAAATTATTTTTTTAAAAAGATTAATATTATTAACTTATTGTTCCATAAATATAATATCTTAAATAGCTGCACAAAAAAGTTTATCTTTTAAATTAAGCAATTTAAATCACAAAATCGAGTTATAAGTACTACGTATGAAATGCATATTTTTTTATTTTATATATTTTTTTCTTTGGGAATGCTAATTTTTTTCTATGCTTAAACATTACTACCTAAAATCCAATCACACTTTTTTAATTAAAAAGAGTATTCGAGAAATGTCAAAAGCATAATTTAAAGAAATTCTTTATTTTCAAATTATATTATCATTGTTTATATAAAAAATAAAAATTAAATGAATTGATATTCATATTTACACATGATTTTATATTTTATTAACAACTAGAAACACTCAAGGCACGTTTTTTCCCAAAAAAAAATTATATTTACGATTTGGTGCCCAAATTTGTTTTAGATATGCGTGCAATTTTCACTTTATTTTTTTATTATTTATTGTTTTTTTTTTCAAAGATAAAAATGTCATATTTAACTTTCAATTCAATATTGGATTAATCATTATGAAGTACTAATAAGGAATGTTTTAAAAAAATGTGCGATAATACTGCATTTAATTTTTTTGCCTTTTTTAAAAATAAACTTATTTTATTCATATTATTCTTTTCCTTATTTTAATATTTGAAGTGAATATTGCTATATTTTTAACGCGTTAATTAATTATATACAGGTATATAACAAGTTAAGTTCATATACAATTTTTCAATTATTAAAAAAACTAAATAATAAAATATTATTTTGTTCAACTTAATAATTTTTATAAATAATCAAGTCACGACATCACAACACCTATCCACTTAGTGTGTCCCGAAAATCGAAAGCCGAAGTCAAAAACATCATATACATTGTGTTCAAAAATCAGTGTTTGGGGGCATTAATCACTATTAAACGCATGTTTAATGCATTTTTGGAGTCACTATCACGAACACTATCCTTGTACAGGTTGGTGTTCAGAGAAACACTCCGCGACCGAGTCGTCCCAAAAAGCAGAGATTTACGCCACTCATATGTCTACTTCGCAAATTTTCCTCTTTTGAGGAAATCCAAATTTGTCCTTTTTCACGACTTCTTGTTTTAGACGTTGGTATGTGTCAAGCCTGGATAAAGCGTACTCCTGTGAAATAGAAAATATTATAACAGTTTATTTAGCTTTACATTATAAAACTGGATACGCACAGGGAATTTTGTGTTAACATACTACGCTATCTGCTCTCCGTTAAAGCAAGACATTATAATAGACATGTGTGACGAAGTAATGAAACAGTTCCTTCTCTGAGTGGGAACGGAACTAACAACCTTCGCATCATGCTTGTTGAAAACAATACTTTTAATTGTTTTCTATATATTACGCACAGTTATGTAAAACCCTCTTCTAAAACAGTATATTGCATATATTCTAAAGATATAAATATTGCCTATATATTAATTATATAGGCAATATTATTATTCCTCTTTACTTGAAAGTTGCTCTCAAGACAAATCGCGTTGTTAAGTTCCGCCACTATACAATCAATGTCTCGATAATTGGTCGAGAAAAAGCTGTCGAAAGCGAGAACATTTTTTTACACTAGATACCTTAAAAAAAGAAAATTCAATAAACAATATTTATAAAAAAATAAAATATAATATAAAAAAGGCATCTCACCCAGTAACCAAAAGGAATTTGACTCTTAGAAGCGTTAACAATTGACCAAAGACACCAAAACAAGTGACTGGCTAACGCGAACGCGTCGACTTCGTTCAGCAACTGATTAATATCATCTATCGATGGCTGAGCATCCTTATCGTCTGATAAATTAGAGTGATAATGCTTCAAATACTCTTTTATGAAGATTTCCTACAAATAAGGAATTTTGTAAAAAACATTTTGAAACATAAAAAAATGTGTTTTTTTGTTGTAAAAGTTAAACTTTTTTTTTGTATGTAAATTTATTTTTTGTGAGAAAAATGTTTAAAAAAGTTATTATTATTTTTATTAAATAATTAAACTGTAATGGCACAAATCAATAACCTTGATTATTCGCGCCATTATTTAGAAAAAATATTACCATTAATTCAATGACACTCAATCAATAAATAATTAATTAACATCAGGAAAAATAAAAAAACATCCTTAAATAAGTTGCCATATGTCGTTTTACACGATACCGTGGGAAAGTCCGCTATTTAGAGTATTTAGATTTATTCCTCTCTCATTTTTTTTCTCCGGCGGCCATTTTAATACAGCAGCTAGAAATCAAGCATAAACAAACACAAGCGGCGTAGTGATTGTTTTAACGCTATTTATAATGTACTAATTATGTCAATTTTCATATTATAAAAGTTGTTTGAGAATAAAAGGATAACATACTTAACATAAATCATTAAAGAAAGTTATTTTTGACATAATTAATACTGCATCATGAATCATAATTTTATTATAGATATTTCTTATACACTAATTATATAAATATACAAAAACGTCATTTTATAAATTTCAAACGAAACATGAACTTAAGCCTTTATTAAATGTAAATTCTTTGTTATCTTTAATTTGTCAGCTATATGAAAATGTTTTAAAGTAAACAAAAAGAAATCATGTAGCACAGTAAAAAAATGTTTTCTCAACCAAAACGAAAGCTAAAATATTATTCAACATAAACAATTTATTTTTTATATAAATTGTGACATTTATTAAAGGCGTTACACAATTCAACGTTAAGTTACGAACCTCGGTACGTAATGGCGCACAGACCATCCGTTTTCTGGAACTTTAAAGAACATGATCAAAGCAAAGAGAAAAACTGGTAATTTTGCTTAAAAAAATATATAAATATTTAAAATTATTTAAAAAATGTTAAATACATACATAAAAAAAATATCAGCCGTTTTTTTATAAAAATAGGTCAAAAACAAATTTACCAGTTCAAAACAACCTGTATATATAATGTGAAAAATCCTTACAAAGCTATTCCTCGCAATAATTTTAAGCCGTGAATATTATTGAAGCTCAAATAAAAAAACCAAGTTAGTAACTTGAAGACTTAAACCGAAGTAATAAAAAAACAAAAAAAGATGTGTGTGTGAAAGATGGTCACCAAAAAGAAAACCTGAGAACCAACCATCTAACACACAAAATATCGAAAAAAATCACGAAAAACCACAAAAAAACCTCACCTTCTGCTCTAAAGTTGGGCAATTCTCTTGATTTTCATAGTAAAATGGATGTTCCGGGTTGGTATAGTCATAAGACCACTCTTGGAAGTGATTGGCTATATCAAAACCCCTGTAGTTATATGCGCAGTACTCAAAATCTATCAGAACTAGTTTCGGTTCACCAGAGTCTGATATGTGACTGATGATAGAGTCAGATGTGTTTGTGTCGTCGTATTGTGTTAGTACGTATTGTGTTTTTTTAGCTTCCTCGTATGTGAATTCGTCGTCTGATGCCGTTTGTATTTCATCTTCTAACATTAAAATATTGCCTAAAAAAAAATAGTATGTTTTAATATTATTTTTGTTCAATTATTCGTATAAAATTTAATTTACATCCAAACGACTCTAGTTTAAGAGATATTGTAAAATCCTTTTATTTCATTTCATCAAATATCAATTTTTAGATTTTAAAAAGGAAGAAATTAGATTGAGTGCCTGTAATAATTCGATAAAAATTACTACAATCTATACATATATGTACATATTTTACGATAAAAAATCTTTTAATTTGAACCCGCACCCAAAAAGAATCATGTTTATTGTAAAAAAATGTTTTTGCAACTAAGAAAATTACCTTCTTGCATATCATTGTGGCAAAAGACGACAGGTGATTCAACCAACGCCAAAAATTTCTTCATCCATTCGACTTCTTTGTCGAAATCTATTGGTTTTAGTTGTTTCATTATATTTTGCTCTTCTTCGGTCTGAAATACAAAGTTTTTAAATAAAAAGCTTATCTAAAGAAATAAATATCAATGTATAAAAAAACTGCCATTTTCTTCCAAATAATAAACTTAACATCAAACAGTTACTTCGATCACAATTAGGTGTAATTAAATAATTTTCTGATGAGAACAGTCAGCAACAAACTCCATATAAAACTCTTAGTAAAATAACCTACCAAATTGTACCAAAATAGTAGTAATTTCCTACCGAACGTACCTTCCCACTCGCATTATCCGACAGCCTGTCCTCTTTGACAGTTTTTATCCATTTGCCCATAGTTTTCCACAACCAGTTGGGCTCTTTGGACAACGGCACGTCCATGGAGTGTATGGCGGCCATTTTTTCAGCTATTTTCATCGATAACGCTGGTTCTGATAGTTCTTTTGTTAGGAGCGATCTTGCCTGAAAATTATAGTTTTTTTATTGTAGAATACATTGCAACGTCAAAGTAATCTGTGGACTTAACGTACTGTCCATTACGTTAAGTCCACAGATTACTTTGAAGTTTAGTGTTATTACATACTGAGGAAAACAAAATAGAACGGAAGAGGCGCGAGTTCAAATCCGGATACGTTCAATTAATCTTCAATTCCTATTATTCATTTATAAGTGTAGAACAACACTTAATTTTTTTTAAGTATATTATGTTAAGTATTATATTCAAATTTAGTGAAAACTGCTAAAATATTCGTGTCATTTTATATAATTTTCACTTAACTAATGTCTCATTTTCCCACACATTTCCCACAGTAATTATTAAGCTTAAAAAAACTAATTATATTGATTCTTAACAACCAATACAACATAATATAGATTATACAATTATTTTTTATAATTTAACTACACTTTCTATATTTTAATACCATACTTACAGGTATATACTGTTCAATTCTTCCACCGGAGAAGACCCCATGGAGTTTCGGCCCGAGCCGCCTTTCAGATAGCAACGTGAAGATAACAGACTCGGTGACTATCGCGTCCATTGCGCGTTCACCGTGGACTTGTCCGTAGATCCTTAGGAGTACCTTTAAAGAATAATATGATTCCTTCATATATTAAACGGATTTGGCAAAGGGAACCTAGCGTTAAGACAATCCGTTCCCACGGCACAGTTTAATTTTCAAGACAGTGCGTGTTGACTTGAGACATTGGCAGAGTTCAATGAAGTACTTTGTCTTCTTACCAGAGCAAGAGAATAATAATAACTACCCTCATTCCCCTGAGTGGGAACCGAATCCATAACTGTAGCATTAAGTCAGATGCTGCGCCACCGCACTTTGCACCGCACACGTCCTCAATATGTTGATTTATTAGAAAATTGATAAAAAATGTGGAATTTAAAATCTTTTTTCTATATATAGAATATTCTGTATTAGATCATAGTATCCTATCCTGCTAATATTATAAATGTGTAAGTTTGGGAGGATGGTTGTTTGTTCCCCTACTATATCGGGTGGTGGTGGTTTGCTAGTATATGAAAAATCTTTATTATTTATATACGTAAAATATATCGGTTTTGGAGCCGATATTGATTTTAATTTAGTTTCTTGGGTAGTAAAGTATGATTAACAGCTATTCTCAAGACAAAAGAATTATTATATAAATAAGAACATTCTCGGAAAGACGATCAAATCAATGATTCACATAATCTACACATTATTAATTCTACTTATATACAAAAAAGTTACAAATAGATGATATTCATGCTTCTCTAGTAAGGAAGTAAACAATAAAGTTAGTGACCAAACACTCTTTTATTTACATTTCTTGTAACTAAATAAGCAGTATAAGTTAATACTTAACATAATTTAGCCAATTTACCTTTTTGGGTTCATCCAAGGAGAAAGAATGGGAGCTAAGCAGAGGTTTCTTGTTAAGACGAGCTTCTTCCGTTTCTGGTGAATGTTCTCTTGCGTAACCACCAAGTTTAGAAGTGTCTGACGGTAGCGCCACGTAGTATAGGAAGTTTGATAGTCCACCGCTGAAGACGGAATGTAGAAAATTACTATATAGGTCATATTTCAATAAGTTCTAGCAAAGTATCCTACCTTAGTAAACGAGTCATAAAATCATATTACCATTTTTATTATTTCCCACTAAGAAAGAAAAAGACTGTTTCGAATGGATTCCATTAAGCGCGTGTTAAAAGTTACGTTTGATTCAATTTTTTTATACGTTTTCCACAAAAATAGTCCTTAATTAAGAAATTATGGCAATGTTTCTATTAGATTGTGACGTCGTATCCCGCATAAAGCAGAGTAGGCAAAGGCAACCCTGTGACCTGGTGGTAAGACACTCCGTTCCCCACTTTCCGAATGTGTTGCAATTAGTAGATTAAGAATATTGCTTTAAATAATGTGCTTTTTGGTCATGATACTTTACACGTTGTTAAATTAACAAACATATAATAGGCATCGTGGCGCAGTGGAGTCGTGGTGCGTACTCTCTTACAGAGCGAAGGTTGCCGGTTGTATCCTAACTTGGGCGAATTATTGATGCAATTTGTAGTGCATAGTGCAGGACCTTATAAATACAGAAACAAGTTCTTACAATATGCAGTACAAATGTTATAGAAGTTCAAATTCAAAATGAAAATATTCTTTATTTAAATCCTATATCTTATAAAACAAAGTCGCTTTTCGTGCTCCGCGCCGCGCCCGCCTGGCTTACAAGCATTGGTGGTTCAGTAGTAAATGCTCGCCTGCCACGCGGGCGGCCCGGGTTCGATTCCCGGCCGATGTATTCCATTTAATTTTTCTCACAGGCAGCCACGTAGTGCTTGCTTGCATCAGGGACAGAATACCCTCTTCAGCATTAACCACAAGCTCGAAAAAAAAAACCCCGCCTGCCTTTATATCAACGAAGATTTAGATGCCTTTGCACGTATTGGATAATTAGAGTTGAATGTATTATTTCAGCGCGATATATTTGGTTTCATATTTTTTGTAGTAGTTATTAGTAGGTCGGCTTTTGCTTATAATTTCTTCCGTTTAAAAATAGTCATTTAACTATCTACAAATAGTAATTTAAATATATTTTAATAAGTACTTGAAAAGATTAGTGGCACAGATTGAAAATAACGGTACCTACTAAAAAATCCTTGCTGTGTAAAACAATTGGAAAATCCTTATTGAAACTATGAAAATGCGGGTTGAATTAGGGTTTAATTAATTTTCACATTATCTTAAGTGCTTTGCAAACATACATTATATGAATAATCCAGTAGTTAAAGCGGGCGATGCCGCAAGAGCGTCGCTAGTAAAGTATAAAAGCGCTTTTGAATCGTCGAATGTACATGTCAACAAAAAGCTACCACCGGTTCGGAAGGCAGTTCTGCTGAGAAGAGCCAGCAAGAAACTCAACAGTTGCTCTTTTCAGAGTCAATGGTATATTTTACTATTACATTAGCTGGCAGCTATCCTGCCTGACATTCAATAGACATTAATTCCATACATGTTTATCCTCTAAATATTCTTGAACAGTGTAATAAGCTTTACTTGTTAGAATTTTTTTACAGATATTTTAAATTTTGGTAGTGGCAAACTAAGAATACACTGCGGAATATTCACGTATACTCAGCCCCATAAAAGATTTATTAACTTTTTGGAGGCGAAAACTTGGAGTAAAAATCTTATCTTTATTTCTCGTTCCTATCTTATGACTGTCGCTATTTTTCCTATGACAATGTATATTTTGTCGGACAAAGAGAATATACAAATTGGGAAGCAACTGTATTAATACCTCCATCTTTGAAAACATACCGCAGAAAATCTCGAGCTCTTAGATTATAAATATATCTCACGGCTCTTTTTTCGAGAATAAATATTGAATTGATATCTGAAGCACTGCCCCATAGCAGCATTCCTTAAGATAAAATACTATGAAAATAGCTATAGTAGACTAGTCGGGCAGTTTCAACGTCCGTCATTTGTCTTACTTTCTTAATTGCGAACGCGGCAGAGCTGAGTTTATCTGCAAGTGCTTCCAGATGAGCGTTCCACTGGAGTTTGGAATCTATAGTTACACCTAGGAAAATAGCTGATTCCGACAAATTAAGAGCTTCTCCTTTAATTAGTAGACTAAAGTTATGTTTTTTAACATTTTGTAAAGTAAACTCAATACATTTAGTTTTTTTAGCATTTAACATTAGATTATTAACATCAAACCAACGAAGAATATGCGATAATGCACTATTCACTTCGTCATAGTCTATTTTATTTCTGTCAACCTTAAATATTAAAGAGGTATCATCCGCGAAAAGTACAATATCACATAGGATCTTCACGTAACATGAATACTATGACAAGGTACTTGTTTTATCGACTCCGCGTGCTTACAAGTTAATTTATCTTTGCACCACTTGATAGAGAGATACTTAAAGTAATCATTTTCATGATAAAAGAAAATCCAAAAGTTGCAGGTACAATATATTTATATTGATATTTCTTCGCTCTGGTAACGAGGCCAAGGGTGGCACTGAGTTCCGCCACTCAACACGCAACGCCTCAAGAATTGGGCGGAGAGTGGGGTACGGAAGTGTCTTAATAACAACGAAATGTCTTAACACTAGGATCCTAGGTTTCCTCTGCCATGTGCGGAATATAGCGTGAAGCTAAAAAAACAAGATCCTGAGGGTTTGACGCTAAGGTGCACAGATGCCGACGAAGTGAAGCTGTAAAATTGTATATCCTATAATCCTATATCTTTTTTATCCTGGTACATGCGAAAAAAAGGGTAATGGTAAAATTATACTTAAAAAAATTTTATTTGGAAATGTGAGATATTATTGCCCCTAAATTAATATTGGGCTATTATGATACCTATGAAAGGTCAGATTACTCTATCAGTATTTTGTAGGCGACAAATGACGTTGTATTAAATAACTGCGTAACAAACTCAAAAGTGGGGCAGAGGAAAATTTCATTCGATAACATGTACAGTGTGGTAGAACTCCGCGATAGTTGTAAATATCAAATAAAAAAATATATCGATAAAAAGGTTATCATTTTATTTTTGTTTCCCTGGTCATGGGCGAACTGCGTTGAGTTTCCGTCGACCACCCAACACGCAATATAACTACGCGGAATTGGAGGATGTGAGTGTTAACATTAGTTTCTCAAATTCAAAATATTTATTTTTGGCTTCATGTATTTTGCACATAGCAGAGTAGGCAGAGGCGTTCTTCCCCCATTTGCTAAACTGAACGTCGCGCTTTGCCTCGTTACCAGAGCAAGGAAATTAAAATATTTAATATCTAATTTCCTCGAATAGTAATCCAAGTCACAACCTGCAGCGCCCCCGGCGGCTTTCAGGGTTAAATATACAACTTTTTAAGTGTCATCCATGAAATCGGACGTCTCTTGTACAAGAATAATTCTAAGTAACATAAGTATATAAGAGACATACTTTTTCACCATTTCAAGAAGGAAACGTGTAAAACGTTTACACAAAAAAAGATAATGTTTTCATTTTTTACATAACCAATCCACCTTTCCAAATTCCTTTTTGCCAATCAAATTCTAAAGTCAACCGACTTTTTAGAGACATTAAATAAAAACTGTATGGATATACAATAGATTAAAAATGGAATATAACAATTGTACGGTTGATGTAATTTGAGATTGAGTGTATAAGAAAAAATAGGACAAAAAGTTGATATTGTTTATCCTGACTTTAAAGTATATATTCGTGTGGGAATCGAACTCACAACGGTCGCGTTTACAGCACGATGGTTCCCCAGCGCCATGCCGGCCTCAACCTAGTACTAGTCACTAAGCGATCCAAGGCCGTGTGCTGTTTACATTTTTTCCTCCTCTATTGTGGACTTCGAATTATAAGGTACTTATACTTTTTGTCCAAATCCATTCTTTGTCCACTTCTGGGTAATAGTTTTGTTTCGGAGGTTTGAGCTCCAAATTGGTTTAAATAATGTTGTGATTTATTTATTGTGTACAGGAGACTATCAATTTACTTTTTTTTTCCGTTTTCCATGCACCGCCAATTTTGAAAAATTGCTTAATGAGTTGCAGAACTCAACGCCGCGTTTCGTCTTATTACCGGGTCACAGCGTTAAGGCTGGAACAACTCGTTAGCAAAGCGGAGAAGTAAATATAGCTTAAACATAACCAATCCCACGAGTTGGAATCGACCCAATATAGCCGTAGTGCTTGTTTTCAATTAAAAGAACCGCAAAGGTTCTTGAAATGCAAAAATAAAATCAAAATCTCAGTCCGCAAGAGACCTAATAAGAAGAATATTTATAGAAGTTATGAAAAAAAGAAATCAAGACTTAAGCAAGACCTAAGTCCTAGAAAATGTATTTTTATCCTCAAATAATCGATAACAGTTTTCACTGTTACCAGCCTTTTAATATTATGTGTCAAGTACACGCTTATGCATAATTAATATTAAGGTTTAATAAACTTCAGAAGGTTTATTAAATGATTTATATTTCAAAAGTTGGCTATATATCATGAAAAATGGGATTCTTTTAAGGTGGGTTTAGTTTCATTAAATGGCAAAACAAAAGTGAAAAAGATTAAATTATACATTTTTTGTTCTCTTAGATATCTATGACTATTATTAATAAAGCAATTACTTCTTAATTTAAAGAAGCTAACACAATCGAAGAATTATAATAATACAAAAGCAGCAGAACAATACAAAAAAAACCATACCTTATTCTCCTAAAATCCAGTTCACTCGGGTCCACACTTTTCCAAGCACCATGTAGATAATTCCTGCATATTCTCCCCGCGACTTCTCTCATCTCCTCCTCAGTACCGCACATTTGGAGTTTCTGAAAAAATGATAGTAAAAATTATAGCAGCTAAATTTGGTATACAGATGACTAAAAATCCTGAGAAACAGATATAGACAGATTAACAAGTCCCAGGCACCCACCCTTCCTCGGGCTGGGCACCAATAATGCATGGAGTACTTAGAAGTTTCTTTACTGACATGGATATAATAAAAACAGGTAATAAACAGTAATTTCTTAGCAACTTCACTATTCGATTACGTGCAGTTTAGAACGTGTCATGAAGATAGAGAACTAAGTTAGTGGACCTAACGCTGCATTTAAATTAGGACCCGTATTCAATAATTGAGATCAATCTTGAGATGTCGGTTTCGTTCATAGATCATTAAAACGATCGATTATTAAAAATGATCTGTCCTACAGAGAAACTAAAATATTTTAAAATTATATTTAAGAGGAAAAATACTAGCAAATATGATATTCTCTTCGAAAACAACTCTTAGTTTATTGCGTTTTGCCTATGCATAAATCATAAAGTATCATTACTTATATCTACGTCTACATAATATATGTACGTTTGTAAGTAGATATTGTTCCTTACAAATGTGTACGACTATTTCAACAATGTACGACTAACCGTGACTTTTTAATGATATGTATATGTATAATATTATACGAGTTTTCTTTTTACGCTTACGCTTTTCGCTACAACCTCCACATAGCAGTGTAGGCAGAGAGAACCTGGCAACCTAGTGTTAAGACACTCCGTTCTCATTAAGATACTTCCGTAATCCACTTTCCACCGAATTTTGAAGGCATTGCTTGTTGAGTGTCGTAACAACGCCGCTCCTCGTCTCGGTACCAGAGCGAGAGAATGAAAATATAAAAATATTTCGTTTCCACATGTGGGAATCGAACCCACACCTCTCGCGTTTACAGTTGCACGCTCGTGCCTCTGCGCCACGACTACCCTCATTTTAGATAATTATATTATATCATATATACATTTTAGGTATTTATGTAAATTTTCCGGAAAACTAAATCACCTTAACCTTAATAGATGTATTTAATAGTTTATTTACATTAAAATGGATAAAATTTTCACACACTCTGATGATAGTAAATATATTTAAACTGCGCATATAATTGAATTATAATATAAGAAAAATAGAATTAAGCGTTCTTTGGCAATGCGATGTTTTTCGTTTAATTTTTTAAGCTTCAAGCTTTATCCCGCATTTAGCAGGGCAAGCAGAGGGACGGTTATCAAAATGGCGAAATAAAAATAATTAATTCCCCCAGGTGGAAATCGAACCCACAATCACAGTTTTACAATCAAACCCACACATTATCCTTAAATATATCAGAGAATATATAAATTTCATTAAAATTATCCACTCGACGAATGTTATATACTTAACGAAACGTAATAGTAGGGGCGGCGAAGAGAGGACTTTGTGGAGTCATTCGAGCGCATCAGATTAAGATACTGGGGATTCCTTGTACTCGGTTACGAACTTCCACCAAATATGAGCTTCATATGTAAAGCCGCGCGTCTAGGATAAAGGGTCAGATTAGTAAAAAAAATTGATCATCGGACATTCTCGAGCGCATCACATTAAGGTAGGGTAAGTTATTTACAAGCTAATCCAGTCGTGCATATTCCACTAATCTGACGATTTGAGAGTGACGCAAAGGAAGGGGAGGGCTCCAGTTGTAAAAAAAAAAAAAACGTTATCTGGACATTCTCGAGCGCGGCTAATTTTAATTTTATTTTTGAGGGAATCATTCAAGGATTACGAAAAATATATAATCTGAACAATTCCACAAGCCGAAGTAATAGAAATTGATCGATAAAGTTTAATGTACCTAAGAATTGTACTCCTCTCACCTTGTGTATTCCTCTCACCGTATTTCTATTCCGCTTTCACTCTTTCTTTATTTATTGGTGCCTAACTCATCAATGAAGATGATAATTTTAAAAAATACTTGAAAAAAATATTTTGTAGTTTTTTTTTATACATACAAGTATTCTATTTCAAACATACATTCTTTTAGTTACATTCTCTTTCTTGAGCTTTTTAATTGATTACGTTCAATGAATAAAAAAATTGAGGCCAGTGGCGCAGTGTCACAGAGTGTGACTGTAAAACCTACTGGTTGCGGGTTCAATCTCCATTCCAGGAGATGAAATATTTATTTAAATTTATATTTCCATTTCTTTGCTCTGGTGTCGAGCCAAAACAGCGACGTTAAGTGCTGCTACTTAACTCTCAATGCCTTCAAAATTTGGCAGAAAGTGGGGATCAGAGTGTTTTAACCTTAGGTTCCCTCTGCCTACCCTGCTGTGTACGGGGTACAACGTACAGCTGACTTGTTCATTGTATCGGTTTAAAAAAATATTAATAATTGTCAGATTAAGCAAGTCCCTTCAGATAATCGTCTGATTTTGAGATATCACGTCTACGGCATGAAGATGAACTATATATATCTTAATCTGACACGCTCGAGTATTCCAAAATGACGATTTTTTTTGCATTTTCAAACAACGATTACGTGCTTGCGTCACATCCAAATCGTCAGATTATTACATAAGGGCTGTTTTTTAGGTTCACTTAACACCCCCTTAAAAAATCTGACGCGCTCGACATTTTTTTTTGTCATTTTTAACTCTTACGTACGACCACCTCCACCATGGAAACTGTCAGATTAACATATTTTCATGTTTAAGAAGACGTAGGCAATTAATGATATCAATATCTGACGCGCTCGAGTATGTCTATGGAACAGTTTTTTTTACATTTTTGAAAATCTATAGCCCCTCAACCCACCGGTGAAATTTTTTATGTGACATTGTTTTCTTGTTATCATCTAAGCTGCGTAACCCAATAGGTCTCAATGACGCTCGAGTAACTCTCGAGTTTGCTGCTCCGTCTCCCTAACCATAATAATTATCATTTTACTGTTTCTATTGTACCTACATACAAATGTGACATTGTTTTTATGTTTATCTAAAAAGGACCTTGTGAGATAAACGTAACTGATATGAAAATCTTGACTAGTTACAAACTCTTGTTTTGTTTTTAAAAATCGGCTTTGTAATAAATGTGAAGTGAATATAAATTACTGGAAACTTTTTTTTAGAAAACGTATATAAAATTTAAACGTAATGGAATTTGAACCGTTGGGTTTTAAAGACGGCAGGGTAGGCAGCGGGTACCTAGTGTTAAGACACCCCGTTTCCCATTGCTACACGGCTGGCCTCACATAGCATTATTTAGCTAATAAATCTTTTTAATCAATAACGATGCGCCTATTTACGCATAATTGAATTTCTTAATATCGTAATTTTTACTATCTTTGACACTTCCATATTGAAATATGTATGTTTATTATTATCCATCCGTCTTACCTCATATTCGCTTTTATAACAAAACTACATTTGTAGTAGCTACTGACATTAAAAAGATAATAATTTTACTCTTTCAAAATCGCGATTTTTTAAAGCTAAGATTAAATTCAAGCGATTAGATAAATAAAATAAAATAATTAAATTAATAAATTAATTAGATTAATCATAAATTGCAAAATTATTAACAACCTTAAGAAAATGTTTATTGTATTTAATTAGGGGGTTAATCATTAATATTTTTTGATAAAAAAACCTACTTCTACAATTTCAACCGGATCTCAGAATCAGAACCTAACCGAACTCCTGTATCCATCATTTTATATATTTCTGTCATTTTATATATTTCTAACATATATTTACAAATGTAATTAATTATTCCACATTGATAGGTTGCCTTCGAACAAGTGTACTTCTGACTAAGTAAAGACTACATTTAAGACTGATAGCACTACATTTGTTAATAACAACACAATAACGTTGTTAAAATGGAACAAAACGCGTGGAAAATTTGAGAAAAGTAACAAAAAACATTGTAATAAACCTATAATAAGCTCTAACTCTGGAACTAATAAAACAGGAAGTTTAAAGTAAAAAATTCCTCCGCGACCGCGCGATCTAATCCGCTGGTAAAAGCTTGTATTTTATCAGTAAACACACAATGGCCAATTAGGGTTTAACTAACAATAAATAATAATAATAAATAAAATTTATTTCTCAACACAATGTACACAATTTATTATTTTATTTCGCATATGACATTAATGAATCATTTAATAAGATCACGTTTTTTGATTATTAGTCTTATATGTGGCATTAATAATAAATTGTATAGAAATGTATATCTAACTTTCACCTACGGTTTCGTCGGTGTGGTGTATGACACATGTGACATGACACATTCTTAGTACCCGAGGCAGCTCTGACACTCAGTTAAGACCGCAGGTACCGGTTATATGGAAATGATCAAGACAATGTAATATAACTTATAGCCTTCCTCGAAATATTCAATTCTGACCTGCAGTTCCTGAGATTATCACTATATTTAAAAACATCATTACGGGTTCTGAAACTGGATATTAAAATGAAAAACCAATAAACCCTTGAGGTATTTAATTGATCTCATAAAGAAGAATGATGGATATTGGGATATGTTAGCCAATATGCGTATCAAATTCGGGCGGAATGCAAAAACGGAGTGCTTTGACACTAGAATTTGTCGGCTTTCTCCGGTAAAGTATATCAAAGTTTTAAAAAAATGGACATAAAAATAATATATAATACATAACAAAATTATCTTGAGAAATTTCTTAGTTATAATAATAGATGTTAATGAGATATACGTCTCAAAACAAGGAAGAGCTGATGTCAATCGAATTACGCAGTAACTAAATGTGTGACGAAATTGTAAATATTTAACAATAAAATAAAATTTAATTGAGAGCAAAGATTCACGTAATACCTAATACTATTATTTTTTGTAGGTTCACGCTGTAGCCCGCACATAGCAAGGTAGACAGAGGGAACCTGTGAACTTAACGCTGCGTCGTAATAAATCGTTACCAGAGCGAGGAAATAAAAAAAATCAATATTTTATATCCTCCAGCGGGAATCTAGCCCACAACCTGTCTCGTTTACAGTTGCACGCACAAGGGCACGGCACGCGTACTTGTAATAATTCTTACGAAACACTTTGTTTATCATAACAATATAATTACATACATTTATTAGGGATTAGTTACTTTGGCACGCGCTCTATCGGCTATTGGCAGATAACGGAAAACAACACGCTTTAGATAAAATAGGCTTTTTGAGAAATAATCGTTATTTATAATTGTGATAAAACGGCCTATAAAATCATTATTATTGATAAGGATTATCTTTACAATAATATGTTTTGTGATATAAAGCATTTATATAAAAACATTTACGTAGCGGTTTGAGCCTGGAGTTTTCCGTTTGTACATTTTGTAAAAAAATAAAAAAAAACAAGGAACTAAATATAAGTAAGTTGCGATATTTTATTATATATCTGAATTTACTTCATTATTTGCCTTTTGAATACAAAAATATTGTATGATGGATATCGAAACTTAACACCGAGCGTTAACCACGGATATGAAAATCTGTTATAAATAAAAATATTTTCCTTGCTACGATGCGCATTTACGTATCTATGCCGACTCAGTTCAGATGAATAATCTAGATAATGTAGGTTGCATGCGACGGGACCATCGCCATAGTTGTAGGTTCGATTCCTATTTGGGGGAATAAATTATTTTAATTTTCGTTGCTACGTTAACAAGATAAAGCGCAGAGTTGAAGCCTCTCAACACACAATGTCTAGAAAATTACGTCTAAAATTAAATCCACGTCTTAGATTCAGTAGAAAAATGTATTTGAATTATACTAATATAATTAGAGGGCATAAAATATTTAAATTTATGTCTAAGATATAAAAGAACATTTGTATGATATTTATCATGAATCCTCCCTCAGTAGAATTAAAAAAAAACAAAATTGCCTTTAGAATTCGGTTGAAAATGGAGAACGGTAGTGGTCTCAATGGGAACGGAGCGTTTTACCACTAGGTTCCATGTTCTCCTTTGCTTAACTGTTATGTTCGGGGTACAGTGTCAAGCTAATAAAACAAAAAATAAAAACATAACAAATAAACAAAAGATAAGGCACAACTACGCATATCCATATCCTACCTTAAATTCTTTTCAATCAATTATGTTTCTTTGAGGCCTACGTTTACAATCTATTGTAAGAATCGTCTAGTCCATCAATACGGCTTATCTGCTATCTGTTATCACTTGTTATTGGTAGATTATATGCAATATAATAGATTAAGCCACAGATTATAAAAAATATAATAGGATTATTATGGAAGAAAATCCGATAATCGTTGCCAAGGTAATAGTGGGAGTCAAGGCAGGATCTTAAAACTGGTTATTGAAGTAATATTTTGTACTACTAAAAAATCAAGTTTACGCTGTATTCTGGATACTATATCCAAAATAAGCAGCTCTCCGTATGTCAGAGTCTACTCTCGGAAACATTAAATTTTCTAACCTAGTGTCATACTATATGTACATATGCCATACTCCATTCTCTGCTTTTTGGGACAATGCGTTTTGAGTGGCAAAATTCTAAGCCACGAAAATATTAGAAATAATATATAAAATATTATAACTATAAAATAGTCAAGAATGTGTCATGTGTCATAAACAAACTTTGGTTATTTCAGATTTACTATGCGGACGAAGCCGCGGGTGACAGTTACTTTATGATGAAATCGTTTTTTATCGAAGGCTAGGGAGCCTTCGATAATTGGTATAGAAAGGAAAACATTTTTTTTCTTTCGCTCTTTCGTCTCGCTGAATATAAGATAACATAGCATGTAGAGCTGAAGTAAAAAGATCCTTAAGATTTCAAATAGTTTTGTTTTCTAAAATCTAATTATGTTGGAATCTACTTGTGACAGTTGCGGGTTCAAGACCGTGAGGATATTTTTCTTATAATTTGTTTTCCTCAGTCAAGACATGGCATCGAGATTAATAAGGGAAAAAGGGGAAAATCTACATCTATTCTAATAATAGAACATCACATCACAAGGTTCTGGTTCAAACAGAAAAGTTATTTAAGAGTTGGACAGGCCATTGGGACAACAATCGAGGAAACGTACACTAATTACATCACTTTGTCCGTTTCGACGCAACCCACTGTACTATATAATATATGATAGTCATAGAATTGTAGGGTGTGTTTGTTTGGTCTGTATCTTATCACATAGTTGATTGTCAAAGTGACAGATTACTGTAATATCCTTTACACGTTTAAGTTTTTGATAATATTTTAACAATGAAAAATTTGTGGACCAGCTTATTATTTACATTTGTAATTGAATTAAGAAGCTGGAGCATGGCAGGCAGAGGGAACCTAGTGTTACAACACACGCAAAATATACACAGTTAATTTATCAATAAAAACCTCTCGTATACTAATTGAAACAATAAAGAATCTCAGTAATTACACAACAAGCAACAATAAAATAAAGTAATGTACGAACAGTGTGACATAACACGGTTATTGAATGCACTTTCAAGTGTATATTCATTAAATGTATGAAACAATTCGTCCTACAACCGCCGCGCTTAGTCTGACAAGTAGAAGTTGTGAGAGGTGCATTTTTAGAAGGAATGTATATTGGACGTTCCAAACGTAAGCCAAAGTGCAGCTAACATAGTTTTAACAAAATACATAAGTAAAATGATGTATGATATAAACCTAGTCCGCGGCGCAGAGGTCCGCCATTTAACACGTGCCTCAATAAACGGAAAGCTTAGATTTTAATACGTCAGCGTATATTTTTAGCAATGCCCTAGCAACCAACACAGACACTATGATCCACTATCGAACCCATGATCCGTCGACCGACAGTATACGTCATAATAACCACTCGTATACATTAATGGTCAACAAACTTTATCAGTTGTTTAGAAATATATTACATTTGATCTCGACCCCAACATGTTGTCAGTTCTCCGTATTCCGATTTGAACTGGAAAATATTCTACATATACGATAAAACAAAATAATAGAAAATTTAAAATTACTTAGAAAAATAAATCAGCTTCGCGCTGTATCTGTAGCTGTATAATTATTCAAATTCAATTCAAATTTTAGCTTCTCTACATTTCCTAACCTCATCGTGACTATTAAGATAATTCGATGACTTTGGACGTTCAACATTATTCGTCGAATTCTAGAAACATTGTGTGTTAAGTGGCGAAACTCAACGCCGCACTTTGCCTCGTTACTAGTGCGAGAAAAAGAAAATATCAAATATTTATTTAATCTCGTCAAGAGAGAATCGAGCCTACAATCTGTCGGTTTATGCTCCCTGGGGCCTGAGCCTCTCTTACCTCAAAAATATTATTCCACTAACATTATCAACATTAGGCGAATTCCCAATATTTACTAACAACTTAGTGTTAATACCGAAATGATTTCGTCATTTCAGCGTTGTCGTAAAATGACAATATAATCTTTCATTACACCTACAATTTATACTTGAGCTTTGATAAAAATAGAAAAGTGAAACGTCTGTGTGACGCAGTTATCAAATGCCTTCGTGGCGTATGATGGTTGTAGATTCAAAGCCTGGGATTAGTACGCAACTGGCACGTTTGAAACGCCTTGACAACTGAACTGAACTGAATCGACTCAAAACCTACTCAAAGTCGCTTTCACGCTTTTTCCCGTAAGATAAGAAGACGAGAAACTACTGCCTATATAAATCATTGTGTATGGTGGAACTTCTCTCGAGAAGATGTATATTAGATTCTCAGCGGTGGCTCTGTCGGCTCGGTTAAAGAAATATTTCCGAGTGACGATCTGATACAACCATCCCTGGTACAGATAGACGCATTCCTAATGTGGCCCGATTGCATTTATACTTAAAGTGTTTTCGTCAATTAACATTTTATACAGCCTTCTACGTATCTTGCTATACGCGTGAAGTAGAAAAAAAATCTAAAAAGGCTTAGAATAAAGAAGGCAGTGATTCATCTCTCCAAAATATAAAAATTGATCATGACAATTTGAAGATATTTTTCAATCAGCTATAAACAATACGTATTTTCGATACAATGCACGTAATGGAAGTTTACACTAAAAAAGATAAACAATCTAAAATTATCTTTGTAACATGGTACCTACTCTCGTCCCTCAACAATTCCAGAAAGTTTCCCCTGCGAACAATTTTATTTGCACAAACCTTAGGAAAATCTTTCTGGAAAGTCTCGTTTCTTCCTCCTTTAGTGCTCCCCTGTAGCACATGTCCTACCTATATACCCGATAAATGTTAATTTTCTAGGTCAGGTAGTTTAATCTGTGCGTTGTTGGTGAGTCACTCAGGAACACTAGTTATGTATATAATTTATGAAAATATCTCGTATTCATATTAATATAGTTGATAAGAAACAACAATAGCAGGCTCATTTCCCCTATTGTCTAACATAATAATAAGAATGTAAATCTTGTTACAAATAAAGAAACTCGTTTAATTATAAATATTTCCTATACATATTAAGATTTTCATTGGAAAGGCATGTTGTTGTTGTTTTTGCATCCAAATATGTTATACAAACACTATGTGAGAGCCAATAGACTAAGTACCTAGGGTTTTAAAAACCATGCAAAAGTAGAATAGATACAGTCAAAGGCAGATCCTGGCAACAAAAGTCAGGGTTCACGCTAGGTAGGAGAAAAGTTTTTTTAATATAACAATTAGTACAGTGAATAATGGCTTACTCTGAATGATATATATTATATTTAATTGAGGTGAAAGTAAAAGTATAATGAATATCTTGAATACTTTAACTATATTTAAGATATCTATTAAATAATTTTTCAAGTCAGTTCCTATCGTATATACAATTTTAGCCAAATTACAAATAGAATATATTATGTTATACATAATTAATAAAAAATATTTTATTGAAGCTTCACAAAGAATTCCTTCAAAGCAATAAAGAAATACAAAGTAAAAAATTAAATCTGCTACTACCAGAATTATCTTGGATCACTTATGGCTCAGAGTAGAAATAATAAAGCAAATATGTTGCAATCATCTAAAGCAAATATTAATACAAAGTTTAAAAGATCAATCTCATATTACTGGCTAAAACTAATTATGCCGCACAGATACTAGATAAATAATATAACTTCCTAAGTCTTTGCAATGATAATAATCAGTCTCTAAGAACACATATATGTATAGGGGAACTTTGTTAATAAGTAATGATGTATATACAAACCATAACTGTCAATTTGTGACGTTTCAGTTTCAATTCCCATTTAAGGAAATGAACTATTTAATATTTTCATTTCCACACTCCCGTACCAAGGTAAAGTCTCTTTCCCTACTCTACTATGTGCAGGATAGTGTGAAGCTAAAAAAATTGCTTATACCTGCAGCTTTGCAATCAAAGAGAGCTTGGTGAATCTGACCGCAGTACAATGTTTTATATTAAAATGATAAATGTTGTGAAATATAGCCAAAAAAAACAAATTGGAACAAATTCTATGTTTCTTTATAAAGAATTTTTGATTTCAAACCAGACAAACTTGTTAAATTTATCATATTATTAGTACAGACTATTAAGATTCACATTGAAATTTGAATTTAAAATAAGGAAAACGATAAAAGTTTTCATTCAAATTATTTATGTGGCCTTTGAAGGCACCTAGTGTAAAGACACTCCCTTCCCCACTTTCGGCCGAATTCTGCAGGAATTGCGTGTTGAGTGTTTGAATTTTTCAGTAATCTTAATTCAAGGTTACTATGAAACATGAAAGAAGTTTTTATTCACCAAAAAAAAATAATAACATAACACTATTACGTTAATTAATCAATGGAAACATACCCAAAATAAGCTGTGGTTTATACCAGTTGCTCTTCTGTAACAGTTCTTCGCTTTTACTAATACGTTTTTAATATAAGAAGACATTAATATTAAATAATTAGTAGTTATATACGTCTAAGATAACCACTGGGTCACCTACACTCATACGATTATTATTTTGACAGTTTTTATTTCTCTTATCAAATTTATTGATTTGACATCGCGCGATGTTGCCCGGATGTAAAATTATTATTATTTTACGTATAAAAAGAAATATTGTTTTTCTTTAATATTTACGTACATCTATCGAACAGTAATATATACAGCGAGAATGTAGTGTTTGGACACTCAATTCTTCACTTTTATTTGGCAATTTAAAGATATATTTAATTTTTTACCTTAATTGTCTATCTTTTTAAACTAAGTAAGGAAAATGAATTATAGAAAAAAAACACATTTCCTTATACGTAAGTCACTACGAACGATAGCTATATAAGCCATACAATTTTTAACTTATCTAAGCATTAAATATAATTATAGTAAAAGTTAAGAAACCTATACATAAGATTGCTCAGAAAATATTACAATTGCATTAATATTTTTTCAATGTACGTGTGATTGTGTATAATAAATATCATGGTTAATATAGCATGATATTGTTTACATTTACTTAGTTTTGTTTATAAAATCCTTTCCGCCGATTTAAGCATCAAGTACTTTATCAATGAAATAAATAAATAATAAATGTCATAGTAATATTATTCCTATATATTGCGAAACATATATATTTTTATATCAATCTCAAATATAATATTGTTTTCTACATAATAAAAATTGTACGTGTTATAAAAACTACTTGTGTAATAATTATAAATCGATAACTTTCATTTTTCAATAATTAATTCAATAAATTAAGCATAAATAGTTTAAAAAAGAACACATAATGTGTATACAACTATGACATTTAACAAATAATTGCAAGTTTAAATTTTAGTTATCTCCACACACTACGTCACGGGGTGGTACGATATTCGCAAAAAAAATATAACTATCCAAAATATAATAACATGAAATATATGTGTAAAAGACAATTTACCTTCGCCATTCTTTCTTTCAATCTTCAAGGGAGTAAAACTAATTGTAATAATTATATTTTAATTCAATTTTAATGACACCGACTTTATAAAACAAGTGTTACGTGTTCAGTCGACGAGATATAAATACCGACTGAGAGAGAGGGAGACAAGGAATTAAATATCAATAGAACGTTCCTATAGCGTTTGTCATAAGTGCGAGCGAGGTAGCTTATACGATTTTGCACGACTTGTGGCGAATGTCGACGGAAAACATCCCCTGTCCGACGTGTCATGCTAACCTACCAATTCAAACGGTCCAAAATTCGGTTATAAATTCTATAAAATAATGATCTTTGCAATTTGTTTAGGTTATAACAGATTATAAGCCGGTCAGTTTGTAATGTTACTTTCAATTAGTGATGTCTTCGATTTTGCATGTGCAATTATATTTGGTAATGTTATACATTTTAATACGTATTAATTAAAAATACACTTCTTTTTAGTAGAATTGTGAGTCATAAATTGTTAATATAATTTAGTCATATTTTATCTTTGATTATGTTGATAATTAAAAAGTTATTTTTTTGTCATTTTTAATTAAGTCTGGTTAAGTTTTAGTGCATGTGTAAATAAAACATTAATCGATGCATGTGTCCTGATATTCTAGACGCAAGTCAGATTTTTAATATTATTTTTCTTTTAATTAAATAATTCCAATAGTTATTTTATATATTATGTTAATAATTTTTAAATAATTTTATTTCATATTTCATAACGTGATTTTTTTGTAATAAATAAATAACAAAATATTCCTACGAACGTAAATGACGATATAAATGTAAATGGAATCTTATAAGTTTTCTTAGAATTTAATTTTATTTGTATATAACTTATTTTGTTTCCATTGCTTATCTCATTTCATTTATAATGGTAAATATTTATATTTTATTACATACAATTTATGACAATTGATAACGTTTAACTACATATATCATAATATTATTGTAAAAACATTTGAAATAGCCTAACTATTTACTACTGAATTTAAAATCTTATCATAAAAACATTTGCAATATTATTTAAAAACATTCTAAGCCGCAAAATACTCAAAGTGAGTAGTGCAAGTAAGACATACGCACTACGACTCATTCTTTTACATAGAATCTTAGGTTCCCAGGCTCGCCCTACCTACTCTCTACTGTTGTTTTTCTTCGATCCACTATACACAAATAGTTCATCGAAGCTGTTTTTGCTTAATCTAATAAATTGTTATGTTGAATGGCGGAACTCAATGCCGTACTTAGGAAAAAATGAATGAACCATCGCGAGCTGTCAGACCCACTGTCAGTGCCGGTTTTAGCACTACCGGCGCCCTGAGCGAAGTTTTTTCGGCGCCCCCTAACTATAATTCAATTACATACAAAAAAGGGAATGAGTACAGTGAAAAAATAGATATATTTAAAAAACTAATAAAATTTCACTTTTCCAGCCTTTCTGTTAGGCACTCTTTTATTAGGCATTAAAAATCTATGTTTTCTGCAATTTCATTTTTGATTGACAAAGTTGTTTAGTTTGTTAATCTAGATTGCGAGATTGTGGATTGCAGATATGTTCTTATTAGCTTCAGCTTGGAAAACTCTTTGTTTATTGAAAAAAACACATGACAAGCGAGCGTACGGGTTACCTGATGGTAAGTGATCACCGCCGCCTACGACCTCGTGTAACACCAGAGGGGCGGGCTATAGGTGCGTTGCCGGCCTTTAAGGTGGAGAAAGACGCGCTTTTTGCAGGTATATGTCGTATCAACCTGAAAATACTACCATAGGTAGGCCATTCTACAATTGCATTCCGCGTGGAAGAGAGTTGCTATCAAACCGTACAGAAGTAGAGTGGCACGTATCTAGATGATGTGGATGATAATAGTATAATAATATTCTTCATTGCACTTAAAAAAAACATAATAAACAGTACATAAAGACATTTCGTGTTATACTTGTGACGTGTGATACTTTATTTTGTGACTACTGGCGGTTAGAAAATTCGGCGGCAGGTAACAGGTCGAACAGTTCTCCAGAACACATGTGGTAGAGAACGTACAGCGAGCACCTATCTCCGAGCTAAGCCAATGTTGCAAACCATTCACGCATCATTGAGTCTCCAACAATCCGAACGGCTCTACGTTGTATGCGGTCCGTATGCATCAAATAGGTCAAGCTGATATTGGGATGCATAAGCCCAGAGATGAGAACAGTAATCCATACAAGGCCGAACCTGGTCTCGGCGAACCGAAAGTATCAGCACATTGGGCCTTAGCGTTACCCCTTGTTTATTTTTAAAGGTTGAATAGTTGAATTGTATCAAGTTCCTATCAGCCCATTAGGAAACATGTCATTAATCAATCGGTCATCCTTCAGATAAACCAAGAGCTGGCTTTTTATAATGCTCTTCATCACTTTCGAGAACAGGGAGGTGATAGCAATAGGCCTGGAGTGGATCAGAAACTTTGAGATCGGTTGGATAAGAGCACCCTTTTAAGAGTCTAGGATTACGCCGACTCAGTAAGAGTGGCGAAGAAAACACGTTAGCACCGCTGTCAGCTCAGGAGCATATGAACGGAGCACTAAAGGAGAGATGCCTTCTGGCCCACTCGACTTGTGATTATCCAAAGAGGACAGAGATCGCCTAATAGCTTTTTGGTTGAAGTGAACTTTAGGCATTGAGCTCTGGCACCGCGGAAAGGTTGGCGGCATTTTTGTCGGTCACCAAATCCTCATGGACTACCTCCGCCTAGGGAAGGCGGAGGGGCGTGCCGGGCTCTTACCGGTTAAAACTACCCCGGTGTCTCCACGCACGGGAGCGCGGGGCCGAGGGAGTCCAAATTCAACCGTAGCCCCACACAGTGCTGGCCAGGTCTGTCTGGGCCTCGTCTCCTGTGCAGGGTAGTGAGACCTCGTGCATCATCTCAGAGGCGCACGCGCCTGCAAAACGGGTCAGTCAAATAGGGGGATTTCCCCAAGTCCCTCGCCCCTGGACACATTCATGGGGGGCCGGAAAAGAGCGTTGCACCCGGTGCGCCTTCTGCGGCCGGGGAAGGGAGCTAACATCTCCCTCTCCCGTTTCGCAGTTTCCTTCTGCGACATCACGTCCTCGCAGAAGTATGCCACCGCGTCCCACGACTCCGCGCTACCAACCATCCTTCGCACTACGACGGGCAGCGACAGATCGAGCGTCCGGCTCCCTGTCTATGCGGCGCAGGTACTTGCTGAAGCAGAATTATTCGGTTACCCAAACCTAAGTGCTAAGTTGCTGTTTAAAGTACCTAGAGGCTCGACTATACTACCTATTTGAGGAATTCACATTCGGATCCTTAGTTCCTCTGTCCAGATTTGATATGCCTCGCGGTTGCTAAAGGCAGTAAGTTTGCAATACGTATCAAACCAAGGCTGTGATTTGTCACCGATTGGCACTATAGTGCTAAGAATATAAAGTTCCATGCCGTGCAGAACCATATCGGCAAAGGCAGCGGCACAGGTATCAGGATCGTCGGAAGAGAAGCAAACCGGCTCTCGTGAATAAAATGAGCAAAATGTACCCATCGCAACCCAATCCAGGGGGGATTCCACAATAGCAACCGTTACAGGTATAGTCAATAATATACGCAATGCTATCCATATATTTGATAACAGTTCTTGTAAGTTGCGATCTTTAATAAAATTCAAAACCGACCGTGGCGCCCCTTATAGTCCAGCGCCCCTGGGCGGTCGCCCAGCCTCACCCTACCCTAACGCCGCTACTGCCCACTGTACCACAATACTAATGGAATAATACAACTATTGTTTTACCCAATACGAAATCAGTTTATGTAAAGGCCTTCGCTCGAGTTGTTATCAAAACTATTATACGTATATTTGTACTTATATATATTGTAAGTATAGATCGCGTCTTGTCTTTGTGTCTGTTTTGTACTGGCAACACTGGTCACCTACACATAAAACTCTTGTTATCTGGTGAATGGTTGGCGCACAGCCGGAACTACACGGCGAAGAACGCTGAAGTCTCGCATGTACATTTTTTATTGACATAACATTGGACTTGGAAAATTAATAAAAGACTTATTATAAGAAGGTCAGAGAACGGCCACGGTTTTTTTTTCTAAAATGAATTTTATTCATAATCTCGTTACCAAGCGAGGAAATAATAATATTAATAAAGTCAAACCCGTAGTAACCTGAGATCCCACCGTTGAAACCTGCAGGTATCAGTTTCCTTAATTAAACCTATATTAACGAATAATACATGATTAGTAGAACAGATTACACCTGAGTTGCCTGGAAGAATCCTGCCGCAATCACCTTTAATTACATTTTTTCGTGACTCGTTTTTGGAGAAAATTGCACTCATACGTTTTTTATATGAATCGCACATCATTTGAAAGATAATCGCATAAGGAAATGGAAAATTAAGGGTTGCCAGGTCTCAGTCTGCCGTAAGTCTAGGGTTGCCTGGTTTAAACATGTCACTAAGTGTTAATAATTTGCACTCATATGTTTTTTTAATGAATTATATATCAAATTAAAGCTTAGCTTTTTTCTGAACACTATAAAACAGAGTTGCCTGGAAAATTCCTGCCGCAAACAGGGGTTGCCAGCGTTTGAAATATTTTATTCCGGTTCCGTTTGACTATAAGAATAGACGATGAAATGCGCGGTCTGCCTTATGTTTTAAAGTAAAATATTATATAATAGAAGGTCAATCTTAAAATCAATGTTTAATGATGATTTCAATCATACTAAGTACACGCAGAAAACTATTTAAAGATGAAATCATCCTCATTTTTCAAGTAAAATAATGAACGAGTTACGAAAAAATGTAATTAAGGGTGATTGCGGCAGGATTCTTCCAGGCAACCCAGGTGTAATCTGTTCTACTAATCATGTATTATTCGTTAATATAGGTTTAATTAAGAAAACTGATACCTGCAGGTTTCAACGGTGGGATCTCAGGTTATAGCCGTCGCGTTTCCAGTCCAACGATTTTGCCACTGTCACGACGGCCTCAAACAATTACAACACAGCATACCTATAGTGGCTCTATTATAACGTTAGCTCCTCTATGAGATTGCCTCCCGTGACGTTTAAAACTACCACAATATCTCATCCTAAGTTCTTCCTCCCTATTTATTCTGCGATATAGACAATATATTAGGTGACTACAAAGCATCCAAATTGGTATGTCGAAAATAAAACTGCAACAAATACCATACCACTGTTATATTGATTTTTCAAACATAAGTATGAAAGTCTGCTATTGATTTAACATCAGGCGTATATCGAGGTCAGTCGTGGCGTAGAGTCTGTTAACCCGACAGGTCGTTGGTTCGATTTTTGCTTGAGGAAAATGAAAATATGTCATACTTGGGGATCAAATGGACAGGGCCCTAACCATAGACCACCATTAATCCGTTGAGTGAGTTACATTGTACACAGTACCACTACTTCACTACTTCTTGGTACTGTTTACAAATAGAAGCTAAATGAATGAATGTCACTTACTTCTGTGACACTAAAGTGACAGAACTTAAAGCTGAGTTTTGCCTCGCTACCAGATCGAAGAAATGAAAATATGAAATATTTGATATCTTGCTGGGGTAGGTAGATCAAACCTAGTGTGAAGATGCTCCGAATTCTGGGAGATATTGCGTGCTGAGTACCTGTGTGCTGAGTGAGAAACCTGTAGGGTTTCCAGTCACTCTCTTGTGTCCCTGCACCACGACTGGCCTCTTCACAACTAAGAGGCCTTTGGTTTCAAATAGTAGTATAAAATAAAACAAATATGAATAAAATACCTCCATTTTATTTAAACCTAATTTTAGATTACAATATCAATACATACAATATTGACTAAAAACTTATTTTTAACATCGGTATCAGTTTTTATAAAAAAATACTTAAGTAATAACTAAATCAATTAAATTAGAGAGTCAACCGTTCTGGAACATCCCAGAACGGTCAAGAACCTAATTCAATGTATATTAGAGGCGAATGGTAAAGTGGCCTAAGTCAATTATTAAAACTTATAATTTAGTAAAAAAATGGCATTTACATCATTTTGTCTATAAATTTAAATATAAAGAATTTCCTTTTTCAAACATTCAATCGACTTGATTCAAGCCACTTTGACATTAGCTACCTCCTTTTTTAAACATAAACAACGTAAGTTATAGGTAGAATTCGCAAAACATATAATGGCAGTTTATAAAAAGAAATCTTTGTATAAACATAAATATGTGAACACGATATATAAACATAAGCATAAAATTAAATACATCCTACCTATGTACAGTTGTTTTAAATAAAACATCGATCGCCATTTTTAATTTGTGATTCTTCTTTTTTTTCGAAATTTATTATTCGGGATTCTAGGAACTGGTGAATTTTATGTACTGTAATCAATTTTTTTTATATTCTCTCGTGTTAAATACAGATTTTTATGGCACTAGGACTTTGTGACCCCCAAAATTGAACCCGAAATTATTTCTTGTTTTCTAAACACTTGCATTTCGCTGAGTGTTCGTGTTTACCTATTAAATCAGAGAATGAGGGGTTAAAAGTGATCCCAGGGGCTACGTATTGAGGGTTGGTGCCACTTCCGGAAGTTTCGTACCTAATTATCTGTGGTTTAGTCGTAAAAGTGACTATTTTCGGTTTCGTCGTATAAGTGACAATTTCTGGTTTAGTCGTATACGTGATTATTTTAGGTTTGGTCGTGTAGGTAAAGAATTCGGGTTTCGTGGTAAATGTAACGATCTCAGGTTTGGTCGTGTATGTTACGATCTCGGGTTTTGTTGTAAAGGTTACGATTTTAGGTTCAGTTTGAAACACTTTCTTTTCGGAGTAAGTTGCACTGAAACCATTAGAAATGGGCTTGATTTCACTGAAATTGAAACCTCCGAAGCCGGCTTGTGAGCTACCGCTTGATGAGATTTTACCGGAGAATTGGTTAACACTACCAGCGAACTGTTTTTGGCTCACAAATCCTGGTGTTTGTCCAAAAGTGACTTGACCTTTCCCTGATGAGACCCCAAAACCTTTTACACCAAGAGACGCTGATCCACTTGATACAGATCCAGAGCTAACAGAGCCTTTGACTCCACTGAATTGACTTCCTTTGACTCCACTGAACCCTTTGACTCCCTTGACTTGACTAACAGATATTTTGGTGACTGTGCTATACTTAGCGAATCTTACACTTTCTATCAAACCGATAGCCCATTCGTACCATTCCAAATCGAATCTGTAGAACGCAGCGATCTGGTTACCAACTTGGCAGCCTGAAATAAGAAAATAATATTTAAATATAATTGCGAATACCATTTTTTATAGTAGAGAACAGAAGATATTAACACTAAGTTTACTCTGCCTACCCTGTTATCCTCGTATGCGTTTGAGATGCATCTTTATTCCATTATTCCGAAGTTTCGAAAGTAGTAAACAATAAGTTACGTACCTGAATCCCATGAATAAACTCCTCTGAGCACAAAGTGTCCATCTCCAGAAGTACAAGCGAGGGCACTGCCGATGTCCACCTGCACAAAATATAAATTAAACATTTGTTGATAGGTTACGGTCTTCAGACAGAATTAAATTGTTATTCCAATCATTTTAACATTTAGAGTATTCAAATATCTTTATTACGAACTAGTTGGCGCAAACAACGTTGTTTATGCTATTATTATGTTATTTGTTAAATCACGTTTTTTCCGTTCCTGACAAATTTCTGAAAACCTCTTTTTCCTAATCTGCACTCCCGAAAAAATTTCAGCGTTCTATGCCCCGTATTTTCGATTTTTCAGCCTCGTTTTTTCAGGTGATGTTATGTGTCAGCCACTCAATAAAGGAAGAGTTTTATATGTATTTAATGTTATTGTGTATTTGAGATCACTCAGTATATAAGAAGTGACCCTCAAATGTGGATGAAAAGTCAATATAACACCGAAACTCAAGGTTTTTTAAGTGAGAAATTTGCCAAGTGGTCGCAATTTAAATTGTTTGTAAAATTTCCTTGTACTCGATTACATTATATACTCTTTTAAATATTTATTATGTAATATTTGATTTAAAGGAATATATATGTCATCGTGGCGCAGGGTTACGATTATTTGTTTTACCACTTATAGGACTGAATTATTTTCATTTACTCGCTTTGGTAGACAATTGAAGCATTCAGTTCCACCTAACTTAAGCAGCGCTTCAAAAACAGACGTAAAGTTCTCCTTACCTGCCGTGTTATGCAGGAACAGTGTTGTACAGCGTGATAGGAATTTGTAACTATAATAATACATACCCTGCAGATATTGTTCAAAGGATTGCTGGGTTGTCCACAATCACAACTGTCACCATCGTACTGTTCTAGTAGATGAGGGTAGTCCGATGATAATTTGGCTTGGCATTCTCCAGGTGAGAGTAGGGACACGTTGAGGCTGTGCATGATGCTGCCTGCGAGGTGAGCTGAAAAATAAATGTGAACATATTAGTTTAATGGTTTAATATTTTTTTTGTGAGGCCGTAATTTAGTTTTTTTTCCTAGTTCTGATAGAAAAAGTCAATGCGTCGATAATTGGACGGTGCGAGAAGAACGGAATGTCCTTAAAATATGTTTCCTATGCCAACCATACTATATGTCTCTGTATCTTAAGTACAGTGCAGAGTGAAGCTATTTAGCCTAACATACAAATATAATAAATTTTCACATACTCGAAGATGATTAACGACTCGTCATAGATTTGACGGCGATTACTAAAACATCAATTAATTTTCACTGTCATCTACGCGTATGTTACAACATAAGCAGGTACTTGTATAATATTGAATGATTTACCCAAGGAAATTGTGTAATTTTTGTGCAAGCTAATTAGAAATTTAAGTTGTTTTTGAAATTATTTGGATATAATAAATGATATGAAGTGGTTTTAGCCGGTTATGTTGCGTATCGTTGAGATACATAATTGATATTATAAAATTGAAAAGTTTCGTTAAACACACTTAAATATTTAGAAGCTACTATATTGAAGTGAATTAGTTCTATATTAGATAATAATCAATTTTATTATCTATTATTCGTCTTATTACATTACGTAGAATGAAGAGAATGTGCATACATTTGATCAAGCAAGCGTAGCCGCAGGTAAATTTTTTTATGGTAATACAAATAGACTTAGGTAGCAAATACGTGTCGTTTAGAAGTTATTTTCATGTGACATGAAGTGAATCTTATTATTGGAATAATTATAATGGTTAAAATCGTTTTTGTAAAAATATATTTTCATATAAAATGCGTTCGTTGATAGTTCTTTTAAGTTTCTATTTTTTTAGATCGAGACTTTGAATAGCGGTATTTAACGCCGTGCGTTGTTGAGCGAAAGTGAGAAAAGATATAAATTAAAATTTTTCATTTTTTTTCTTCGGGAAATCAATTTTCAGGGAAAAGTGGAGAACAGAAAAATCTATTACTATAATTTCTTCCTATCTTATTGACGTAAAAATATATAATATTTACGGAAGAATACAAGAATATTACACAATAGCAACAACTTTTTATCGACATTTTGTATGAAGCGAAACATAATGCTTTTCATATTTACGTTTTAAAAGACGGCCTCGGCTTTCTGCCGGCATATTTTTTACCGACTGCGGCAACTTAAAAGAGTTAAGAGTTTGATTTTATCTCAATTTGTATGAATAGAGACTGTTTTGTGAATATATCATAAGTTGATGCGCTAATCATATGTTAATAGTGATATATCCGTATTTACAATAGACTTACTTTTACATATGGATCCACTCACGTTATCAAATTTTGCTCATAGTGCTCTGCGTGGGTGTATCTAACAATATTTTCTGAGGGGACCTGACTTTATCTTAAGATATTGTTCATGTAAATGTTGTGTTTTAAATATTCAGTTCAAAATTTTTGTAAGCAAATTTCTGTGGTGGGCACCTAACTATTCTGTAGTGGGCACGGATCACCCGAGCCCCCTACACCTACGCCCATAGTACTTTTTCTCTTACAGGAGCCTATATAACAAAGGGTCTTGCCGGATTTGGTATAAGAAATCTGCCCTCGCGGCTATTTTTCGTACTTTGGAGGTTGATTTGGTGTCTACTAAAAATAACCACCATTTAACTTTTCTTGTTTTTGTTTTTTAATTGTGGTTGACTGCCAATCACTCAACTGACATCAAACAAAACATTGTATATTTTGTTTTCTCAGAGAGTTTATAATTATTAAAAAAAAGTTAACCTCACGCCGTACTGGAAACTACATACTATTAAATATAGAGAAGAAATCCTCTCAAGGCTCTTACACTCATCGCATTAAAATTACAAAATGATTAATTAAATATTTTAATTAGCTTTAAAGTATTCGTCAATTAGGAAATCTATAGAAGAACCGATTTTAGCAACAAACGTCTCTACAGTCAGTAGAGATAGATAGACGGCTTTGAGTTCAAATTGAATTGAATTTTGATCTAGCAAAAATAAGTTTAACGGGAAGTCTAATATCTAAAATAAGTCTAACGTCAAGAAGAATTCGGGAAATAGCGTGTTGAGTGGCGAAACTCAACGCTGCGTTTGTTTGCTTCAGTAGAAGAATGTGGGCTCGATTTACATCTTAAACAGATATTTGTATGTTAATATTTATTTTTGTTTAAGAGCAAATGCAGGTATATCTCTTTTTCTGTATTGTTGTGTTATCTTGCATATAAAAGCAGTGAAAAAAACCTCGCATAAAGGCACCTTATATAGCACTTTCTCGACAAAATCAAAACATTACGTATAGAGATTACCAGAGGGGAAGGTAACAAAAATAATTTATTGGTCAAGAGAGAATCGAACCTTGGACGCTTTAATGCTTTGCAATGGTTTCTATATTAGACGTTAATATTTTAATAAATCAAATTGTCCAGAAACCGAACTCACAACCGTCGCAACATGCGTATAACGTAGGAACGTTTAAGTAAACAAGCGTCGCGTTAAATAATGTCATATATACATATCTCACTATCAATATAATATGAAGTTTACCTAAATATCGAATGCTTACGCAAGACGGCGATGAGACCAGTTTGTAGCGTAAGCATGTAAAAATTTTTATGAAAATTTTATTTATTTAAGAAAAAAATCCTATAAGTCCATTTGTCCATTTGTCCATTTGTCCACGTGTCCACGTGTGTCCAACACATTTTTGTTCTGCATTAAAAATTCAAATTTATTTCCTTTTTTGTCATCCTTATAGTAACACATGTCATGACCAATTATATGAAACGTGGTATGCCCTGTAAATATCTATATAGCTGATATTTTTTTGATCTTCCTTAATCTCAGGAACTATGTAAAATTATTATATTTTTACAAAAAAAATACCTATAGATTTACATTGTGTTAATCGTTTAGCTTACAAAGGAACAAATTTCTTGTGTGACATAAAACTCTTAGTTATTTCCGTTTGATCACGCAGGCGAAGTATATAATGAACCACTGGTTCTTAG
Organism: Heliconius nattereri; assembly: GCA_013403645.1. Taxonomy (NCBI): domain Eukaryota; kingdom Metazoa; phylum Arthropoda; class Insecta; order Lepidoptera; family Nymphalidae; genus Heliconius; species Heliconius nattereri. The sequence continues at coordinate 14,405,928 of JAAIXI010000237.1, read as the reverse complement.
AAATAGTATATATCACATGTATGTGTACGTAGTTAAATAAGTGATATTAAATATTGATATATGAAATATTATTTAAAGAAGTCAATGCAAACTGGAATATAATTGTTAAGAGGAAAACTATAGCGAAAATTTATAACGATAGCTAAAACAGGATGAATCTCATTCGAGAAATGTTTATAATTTTTAATTGGGTGCCTTAGATGTAATTAAAAAAAATAAAAAATATAGAAAAAAAGGATATAGAATATTTTAATACTTTCTTTTTTGACAATAATAGCTGGTTCATGAAGTGGTAATTTTCAAAAGTTCAATTTAAGCATTCATCCTATATTGAACCTACAACTACCGCATTGTCAATACTTCCTAACTGCTTACAATGACGTTTTCAAGCAACGAATTAAGTTATTTAAATCCTTCCTGCCGTCTAAAAACCACATAGAAACACCACGAAATGGCATAACAACTTTTATAGTTTAGGTTTTCCCGTATAACATAATTTGCATACAAACAGACAAATTAGAATACGTTCGGTATTGAATAGATTTTTTTATGTTTTCTTTAGTTCAGATTAGGTAGGAAACCGTTTTTAGAATTGATTGTTTTGTTTTTTTGTGATTAAGCTAATTTAGGAAGCAATATGATACAAATCTATTTGTTTTTTTTACATATTCATATTTTTCAATAGAAGGAAAGAAAAAAGTCAAATATATGTACTGATAGGGCCTGGATATTGCCACTATTGTTGTCTACCACTTGCCTTCTAGAATAAATCTCATCTCAAATAATGTATTCTATTAAAAGAATGTATAATTAAAATGAAAGAAATATTATTAAACACATACTATACAAGCCTTTCTCGGCAAATGGACTTTTTGACAAAAGAATAATTTTTCAATTCCATAAGATTGGAGCGTTTAATAAAATAAACTTCAATTTTAAAATAACAGTAAAGACATTACAAGGTTTAAAGTATATAAAATCAGAATTTCCCACATTCTTTATATCAAAAAAATCATGAATCTCAACTACTAAAAATATATCATAAATAGAGACTAAGCCGCGAATACCTCACCATAACTAGTTTATAATTTAATAGGTATATATGAATTTATATTTATGCTAATATTATTCAATAATCACAATACGTCCATCTTTTTAATATTCAAAAAGATTATTTCCAGTTTTTTTTGTCATCGTCTTAATCATCAGAATACATTATTTTGTTATGTCTGTTATAGACATGTTATAAAAACGTCTGTAAATTTACGACAGAGGTCATGGGTTCTGTTCTTGACTTAGTGATTGGTAACGCCATTCTGACGCAATTTAAATTATTGGCCTGTCCCCACTATAGTTGGGAAAAACAAAATTAGTATCCTTTTATTATCGTTTTGCCGCATAAGATTTTGAAATAAGACTAAAGTAGAGGACGGAGAGTCTTTGTACTAAGTTTTTTCTGTTTATTTTGCTAAAGGAAATGGATGAAGTTCCAAAATCGAAAGTCAATTAAGCCAAAGCAAACGAAAAAGGACGAGATTGTAATATTTTTACTGTTTATTTTGTTTTTAACATAGCTTTTATGATTGTAAAGGATAAAATTATACATGGCAACGCTAATGTGTATTAAAAGGGTGAATGTCCTCAGCCGGATTTAAACCTTTGACCTCTGCGGTAGGATAATGCTATACAGGTATCCAGGCATAAACATATATTTAAACAACTTTTATATGAAATTATGTAAATGGAAATATAACATAATCTATTTTCTCTAAATTATTGTAAGTCTTTATAGCTAAAGAACGATGTACATATATTTAAAATTGAAGTCAGATTTAAATTGGCAACAGTACAGTAGTTTTAATTATTACATAGCACATACATATACCTTCAACTGGCTGATTTGTTTTAAAAAAAATAAAGAATAGCAATATTAAAGATTCAACGTTTTTTATGCGTACAGTACTGTCCCGACAATGACCTACAAAATGCATGCCATTTTGCGCTTTCGTTTTCCATACAGCTTATCAATTATTATGACTTGAAATACATATTGATGCTACCTTGGCGCAGTGGGCCAGTGTTTGGCTGTAGAGGAAACGGGTGTGGGTTCTATTCGAACACGAGGGAATGTTAATACGTAATAATACTTTTATTTCTCCGATTCCACATCTAAGACATTTAATTGGCAAAATGTGAATAACGAAGTGTCTGAACACTAGATTATCTTTACTTTTTAATGTGTAAACATGATTAATATATTATTTTAAAATAATAAAAAAATATGCTTTTCACATTAAATACAGGTGCTATCGAATGTGCTCGGAACTCTAACTTATATGAGCTTAAACTCAAATATTTTTTCTAGTAACGTCTGAAGAGTTCCACTAGCTATCATCAGAGCTCTGGCTGCATCATCAGACCAGCTGACGGATAATAAATAATTATATTGTCTCCTAAATTACATATAACTAACTATATATCAATTTTATGATGATTTACAATTAATTTACAATACAATTGTTAAAAATGGCTCAAATTCAGTATCTTAGATATTAGTAGTTTAATAGTGAGAAGTCCACCTAATAGAAGCGTGTCAAAAACGAATTGCATGACACTTCACGAATATGTCAATACTGATATCATCATGTCAGGTCGTGAGTTACTATCGTTTCGCGACGGTTATCGATTCTAATTTTGTGGTGAAATGTCAGGTGTAGAGCACAAAGTTTATTTAGTCTATACTCGTACAGTGATATCTTAGCTGGCTTATTCCTTTTTTTATCTTCTCACTGCATCCCGCATATACAGGGTAGACAAAGAAAACCTATCATCAAGACAATTCAATTTCGCCTCAATTCGTGATATTCCATAATCAGTGGCGGAACTGAACGCCACGAGTTATTTAATTACCAGAGCAAGTAAATCAACTTTAATTGTTCGATTCAGACTTCACCCACGGCCACCTCGCTTATAAGATGTAATAAAAGCAGGATATGGAATCCATTTTCTTAAATACCATCCAATTTTTGGCCCTACACTTAACCTAAGCGTCTTGAGTAATATTTAAAAAAAATATTTAAAAAAGAACAATTCCAAGTACCTATATGATAAATAATAAAGTGTCACAGTAGAAAGCTGTTGCGCGAGTCGTTGAGCAACAATATAAACAATTTGCGGATAAAGGATATAACATCGATATGTTAATTTTTTTTCATTGTCCTGTCCTTATTACGTTGGCTTAATAAAGCAAAGACGTAATTTTTGGTTGTATTATGTAAAAAACATGTCCGTTTGCTATACCTAATAGGCGAGTAAGGAATTTTCAGACTTGTCAGCTAATAATAATTAGAACTGTACAGTTACGATTTGCAATTTTTTTTTCAATTAAAATTGAATTTTATTTTTTTTGATATAAATCTAATTTGCCTCACAAGTTAATTGCCGTGATACTCAACTCAACTTAATGACACTTTTATAAATGAAGAAAATATTTTTAGAAATCCTACCTTGTAACACTTGTTTGCCCCATCCTGTAACAACGCACTGTCCAGCGCCACTATAGAAAGCATCCAATTTCTCATTAGCTCCCGGCAAACAAATAGGGTAGATGTTCTTCGCCAATCTTAGGTTTTCAGTTAGGACAAGGATAGCGGCGTCGTAAAGAAGGCTGCCAGGTTTGTACAGAGGATGACGGAGGATAGTCTTGACTTGGACAATTTGGAATGGTAGGGGTTCATCGTCGATTCCAAGTTTCCATTCACCACCTTTGATGAGCACATTCTTGGCGTCAAGGCTGGAATTAATTAACCAACGTAAATAATTGGGTTTTATTTTTATTGGAAATCGGAGAAGTTTTTAGGTAGTGTATTTTATTTTAATTTTTTGTCACTAATTATATTCGTGAGCAAAATGTTATCTCTCTTGATAAATAGTTTTCAAGTAAAACCAAAATATTTTAAAAGTTCAGTTTACTAGCAAGAATATAACTTAGAAACACTTTATATATCACAATATCATCATATTGATACATAATGTAATAGAATATAAAAACATGTAATACATATGCATTTTGAAACATATAAATATTATATAATATTAACATATATATTATATTAACATATTTAAGCTCACCCTTCAACACACGCAGCAGATGTGACAACAACGTCTGGCCTTGTAATGACACCACCGCAAAGAAGACTCCTGTTGGTCTGCAACAAAACCATGGCCTGCCAGGGGATCTCGGCGAAGTCTACCTCCAGGTCCCTACGGTTTCCGGACGGCCTTTGACCCTGGGTGACAAATATAGAATGTCAATTAATCTGAATTTCACACATTAAATGAAGTTTTTTTTTTAATATTTATACGTTTTGGTTAGTTACAGAGAGAGAAAGTAGAGATGAGTTATTCCATTCCTCACTCTATGCCTTCTTAGAGATGAAAAACTGAGAAATAAACAATAAACAAATATCTTGAACGTAGCTGTTTGATAATCGTAAAAGATTGTTTGCACTGTGTTGCCTAAAACACTTGAGATCTTGACTCAAATTGTTTTGTAACGAATGTTTCAATAATTTCTTTACATTTCAACCAATACGATGAAAAACCATATTCTTTAAAAAATACCCTACGTTAATTGAGTCCACGACCTTGCCCCTTAAAGACGCAGCTTTTCATTAAATTAGCCAACATTTCCCCAAGTTTAGAAACTGACGAATGTGAGTAACTTAAATTTATTTATAATTAACTGATTTCAAACGTAAAGTTAAGTGTTAAGTGTATTTTAAAATCGAAAACCGGTGTCTTTCGTCACGTGACATTTCGCGTGACGCAACCCGCAACACATTCTTCACATTCAATATAAAGTTGTTTACTTGTATAAGTTTTCGAGTTGAAAGTTAAACTTTAAATTTAACTGATAAGTCAATTGCAAACTACTTTTAACTTGTTTTGTTTTGAGATTGTAGCCTATAAACTAGAAGTATATATTTCCTCGCTCTGGTAAGGAGGCAAAGGGCGGCGTTGAGATTAAGTTGAGCCACTCGCCGGAAAGTGGGGTCACCTTAGTTACTCATAACTGGCAAGTTTCATGGGGATACAAATATTACAAGTTGTTCAAATTTAGATTCTTAGATTTTATCCCATAGTTGGTATATGTGTACAGGTGGACCTAATAAAAGCGTTTTAAATATTCTATTCTGAGCATTTGTCGAAACAAAATGTATGCCACATTGATGACAGAAAAGAAGAGGTATACTCGTGTGATACCCTATGCAATCCGGAGGGGGTACTATTTTGTTTTCAAATAAATCTTGAATTCACTATACGGGCAACAAAATACGATATAAACCACTTTTTATCCTGAAAACACATATATCTGAACATCTATTTAAAATTATGATTTAAAACAAGGCTTTTAATATTTCATTTCATTCATAAAGCGTTGCCTCGCTCTGGTAACAAGGCAAAGGGCGGAGTTGAATACCGCCATCCTAAACTATATGCCTCCAGAAACCGGCTATTAAGTGGGGAACGATAGAGTCTTATTGGGACGGGAGTGTCTAAACACTACGTATCTAGATTCTCTCTGCCTACCCTGCTGTATGCGGGATACAGTTTCAAGCTACAAAACAAACAGCTTGATATACCACTAGACATGAAAAAAGCACCTTTCAACCAACATTCTATGGAAATATTTTTTGTAAAAGATTTTTTTAGTATTTCAAGTAAATATTGAGGTCACTAATTACAAATAGAGATGTTCTCAAAATCGACCTCTCTCAGTAATTAAGGCCATATTACTATAAAGCCTTGGATTTTTAATAAAGTAAATATTATAAAATCATTAAATCTATAGATGCAACTGTATTTCGTAATCGATTCTATACTAGTTGAATAAGCTGACGATGTTCATGTTTCTTTTTCTTTTCTTTTTAAGTTCACGTTCTATCCCGCATGTGGCAGTAGAAGGTAGAACGATGATCCCCTAGTGGGAATCGAACCCACTCGCGGTTGGATGTGTCTTTTTCCGAGACATTACGTATTGTGCGGCGGAACTCTTTGCGCTTTGTCTCGTTATCAGAGCGAGGGAAATGAAAATAATTAAAATTTATAGAATTTGAAGCCTTTATTCTATAAACAAACAAACATAAAGAAAATATACGCTGCCTTTATTATTATAAAATATATTTTGAAATAATAAAATGCATAGGTAATAATAAATTATTCATAAATACATATATGATAATAATTTATTGCAAAATTTTGCTAATTTCATATAAATGTGACCGCAACTGGAGGTCGTGGGTTCAATTCCCTCAAGACTGATTGATGCGACATGACTAAGCTTCAAAGGTACGCGACTATTTTAGATACATATTCTTTGTCAAAAAATTAAACAAATATGATTAAAGAATTCCAATTTAATATTTTAAAGGATTTTAATATTTAATGGAATTTTTCATTTGAAATATTAACATAGCAGGATTATAACCTGCGTTTAACCCTAATTGTATAAATATTTTTTATTAGTTTTTCACTTCAATCTGTATAGTAGGGTAAGTAGGTACTATGCACCGCTCAATTCTCAACGCGAAACTCAACGCCGCGCTATAAATATTACGAAGTGTATTAGTGTGTATTAGTTGTAAGTTTAGAGACAGCTAAGGAATATGTCATATTTCATACGGTAAAAACGAGAAGATATGAATTCTGTTATTACTAGTTAAATAAATAAATATATTATTATTTTATTTTCTTTATGGCAAGGCTAAACGCGGAGCTAAGTTCCGCCACTTAATATACTCTTTCTCTGATTCAGGTGGATAGTCGAGAACAGTGTCTCGATTCTAGTTTCTTTTAGTTCTCTAAAAGAGCGAAAAAAAACAGATCTATGTATATTATGACAGGTACACAAAAAATATAGAACCAAATGATTGCTATTATAAAAAGATTAAAATGTAGACTGATTGATGTATTTTTCTCTTTGTATATTATAATTTATTTTAATATTTATTATTCGCAGGTGTTTAGTGTTTAAAAGATATACTTAAGTGCCTATTTGTCATTAGAAAACCTGTTAGTTTTGAAACGTTAATTCATTTCGTTTTTTTTTCTATCATTTAATAGAAGTTATTTACTAGAGGTTAAAGATCTATAGAATTTTAGATCTTTAATTATAGATATACTTATATTTATATTTTAGGAAAAAATATATATTTGATTTGTTATTGTACAATATGGGAATCAAATATTATGCTCCTTGTTCCCCACTCTCCGTTCAGTGATCGAGACATTGTGTCGAGTGATGGATTGCAACGCCGCGCTTTGATTTCAAGAGTGGAGACATGAAAATAATTTTAATATGAGTGAGAATCGAATCCATTACCGTCTCGTTTACAGTCAGATAATATACCGATGAGTTACGATATATTTTTTTATGTTGGTTAGTATTTTGTATTTTCTTGTAGGCGGGGGTTCGAATCCGGCTACGTTTAAATTTTTACGTTACCTAATACAGTATTTTTTGACCACATTTATATTTTTTAATTTTAAAGTTAAAAAATCTTATTTAAAGGCATAAAAAGTTGTCAACTAATTACAGGTCATTATCTAATTATAATTTATCTGTATAAAATTCAATAGAAACTCTTGGCTGAGGAGCCATTTTCACATTTTGCATTCTCTCAGAATTTTCATTTGCATGCTATTTATGTTTATTGGCAGTCTCTATTTCATAATTATTTTATGACTTTGCGAAATAAATGTTAGGTATTTGTTTAATAACGGCATACTCACGTTCAGCAATCCGCACTGTCCTCCGCCGTTGTACTGTTGTAAGAACACTCTGTTGACTGACTCGCTGTATTCGTTTTCGACTCCAACACCACTGCCCTGGCGGATAGCTTGGCCAAAACCTTGGATGACTTTTCTGCCTTGTCCCTGTGTAACATATTGTCCTTGTCCTTGGCTAACTAACTGTCCTTGACCTTGACGAATGCCTTGACCAAATCCTTGCGATACGTAAGCTCCTTCTCCCTGGCTCACTAGTTCACCTTGGCCTTGAGATAGAAATTGACCCTGTCCTTGGCGGATTCCTTGTCCAAATCCTTGTGATACGTCTAACCCTTGTCCTTCAGACACAATCTGGCCCTGGCCTTGAATCACACCGAGTCCTTGCCCTTGTCGTAGACCAGAACCGAAGCCTTGAGACACACCAATTCCTTCTCCTTGTGATACAAATTGACCTTGGCCTTGTCTGATACCTTGTCCAAACCCTTGAGATACTCCAACTCCTAGTCCTTGTTGTACACCAACTCCTAGTCCTTGCTGTGCACCAGCTCCAAATCCTTGTGATACACCTAGTCCTTGTCCTTGGGAAATTACTTCACCCTGTCCTTGTCGTACTCCTGATCCAAATCCTTGAGATATTCCAACTCCTTGTCCTTGGGATACTGCTACACCCTGTCCTTGTCTTACTCCTGATCCAAAACCTTGAGATATTCCAACTCCTTGTCCTTGGGATACAAACTGGCCTTGTCCTTGGGAGACAAACTGACCTTGTCCTTTCTTAATAGCTACTCCTTGACCATTAATGACACCTAAACCTTGTCCTTGAGCAACACCTTGGCCGAATCCAACTTTTTGGCCGACACCAAACTGTGATTGCACGCCCTGGTGACATTTTTTTTCATATTAGTTTATATAAATTCACATATGTGTGAGATTTTATTTTTACGATAAACATAGAAAAAGTAATAAAAATATAAATATTATACATTTAGTTGTTTACCTGTCCTTGCACTCCTATGGCTCCTTGTCCTCCAAGACCATACTGCCCGACGCCCTGGGATACAACGGCACCCTGTCCCTGTGATACAAATCCACCTTGTTGGCGTACTCCTTGCCCCTGGACAACACCAACACCTTGTCCCTGACGGATGCCAGTACCAAAACCTTGGCTGATGGCGCTTCCTTGGCTTTGACTCACAAATTGACCTTGACCTTGCTTCCTAATCTGTCCTTGTCCCTTTTGGATGGCGGTGTTGACTTGTGATCCTGAACCAAATTGTCCTACTGTAAGATTTATTTATATATTATTCGTTAAACAATGCTCTATTACTAAAATGGCTTTTAAATATTTTTATAATCTTGTTTGTCATTGTGAGAAAAATATTTTTTTATATTTAGTTTTTTGATATAAATTATGCTTTCAATAGTTTTATCATCATAATATACATACATATGTGTATATTTGTTCGTAACACATTAAATAATCATTTTTAAATGATTTACATACAAAATTGGTTTTCGATATCGTTTTGTTGATTGATTTAAAGATTTATAAACCTACCTTGTCCAGCAATACCAAATTGTCCTTGGCCTCCTTGGCTATAAATGCCGACCCCTCCTTGCCCGAACTGACCCTTGACAGGGAAGGGAGTGGATGAAGGAAATCCGGAAACTTGGTTGGGATTGAATGGAGAAACAGGTGGTTTGGTCGACCTGCAGAAATTTGTTTATTGAAAAAAAAAAAAGTTTCGTACTTAAAAAAGTAATTAATATTATTTACCAGTTAAAAATTTTCGCTAATATTGATTTTAAGTTAGATGACTTATTTTATTAAGATAAAAATAATATCTAATTCTAGCATCTTCCATCTGCATTGGCAGAGAGAACTAAGTGTTGAGAAACCTGTTTCTTACTTCATGCTCAATTTTCCAGACATTGCGTGTAAGTTGCCTATACATACTCAACGCCCCTCTTTGTCTTGCTAAACTGATTCTACAAAAAAAACCATCTCTTTTCAAAACTTACATGAAATTATTCAATAGCAGAGATCCTGTAACTGGAGGTCTTGCTGTAATGGTTGGTTGGATGTTATTGGGACTGACGCGGCTATCAGGTACATATTTGCCATCGTTTCCACCGAAAACTCCGGGAACCCATTTACCTAGCTGGTTCGTTGGCCAGGGGTCAGTGTAGAATGGGTCGCGACAGCACTTGCCGATACGACCAGTTTCAATGTCTCTGCAGTCCTGTGAAAGGTCAAATATTAAGTTTAACCCCATTTTTTTTATATATCAATTATAAGGACTTATAAAATTCATTTTCTAGTAAACCTTTCAATTTTTTTTCCACTCCAACTTCAAATAGGCAGAGCTTAATATTGTAATTTTTTAACTACGTCTGTATACTCGTCGAATAACTTTTAAAAAAATAAATATTTTAAAAAAAATGGACTCTGCCCAGACTTGGAATACAAACTGATAACCTCCATATTTTTAAAATTGACGAAAATTATAACTCATCGGTCAGCTTTGGCAAATCTTCTCACGTCTTGGTGATATCATTGAACAAATAGAATGGTTTTAGGTTTATTTTTAAAGATCATTTGTAATTTGCATACACGTACTCGACCACTTCGATGTTATTAGACTACAAGAACAAGTTTTTGTGTACTTGCATGCTTCCCTACTTCACATCGTATTTAGCATATAAGAGGGTAGACAGAGGGTACCTAACGTTATGAACTTATGGCACTCCAGCCTCAGCCTTCAGATACTTCAATATTCTTGTTAAAAATATTTCATATAAGACATACATATGTATATATGTAATATATTTAGTAAAAATTTATGCAAAAATTTCAAGTACTTAGATCTAGGTTAGATTAAATTGAGATCCAAATGTCTTTAACGTCTAGAATATAGATGATCTAGTGAAACAAGTTTACATCCTGCCTTAATAACTAAAAAGGTCAAAACGTTTATACTCGCATTACTATAACTGGTTAAAACCTAAAACCTATAAAACTTTTTATTGTTTCCGCTGACTTTTAGCATTTGTCGGAAAGGGCAGTCTTTTTAAAACGTTTAATGTGAGGTTGAGCTTGAGGTTGAAATCGACCTCATATGGACTTTACGCCGTTGCGGATTGTGTCAATGTAATGTATGAAATATGAGGCCTTAGAAAAAACTCAGCCACACCAGCTGAATAATTATATAAATAGTTCTGAATAATATTTTCCACAATGAACGTGTCTCAAATGGATAGCTTTTAGCCTTAGCTTGCCTTAGCCTTAGTGTGGTCGCAAAATTTTCAGATTTTTAATATTAAGCCTAAGTAGAAAGTAGGACATTCCATAAAATCAACGCAATTTTTTATTGGGTTTCAAGCAACAATTGAAATACTTACAGTAAGAGGTACTCTATAAGCATCTTGATCTCTGGTCAGTATGACGGTGGTGTTGGATATGACTCCCTCAGCGGTGCAGAACTCTATGGGTGTGCATTTTAGAGCAGCAGCACAACCGGCTGGGATATCGCCTGATAATGGAAATTTATAATAATTAAATTTAAGCTGTTATTAAAAATGACTAAACAAAAAATGTAAACACAATGGTAACAACATTCTCTTTGACACAACGTGAAAATAAGGAAATAAATCGATTTAATCTTTCACCGATATTAAACAATTTTGTTAAATATTATTGTTGCTGTAGATGTAGGTTTGATGCCCACTCGGGGAAAAATATAACTAGTAAGTTTAAATAAACTTACTTGGCACTGGCACCGGCACTGGTACTGGCACTGGGACTGGAATTGGAGTAGGCTTTATCCTTGGTGGTCTATTCTCATCCAAGATTATGGAGCCTTCTTCGTAATTTGGACTTGGTGGAACAATAGTTTCTCTATTGATCGTCTGTTCACCGATCGGTGGAAGATATCCTGGAGCTGAAGTTGAGGATACGGGAGGCAAGTAGGTAGGTCTGCCTGTAGTGATAATAGGCCTAGGTGATGTCACAAAAGTGGGAGCGGGGAAAACTGTGGAGCTAACAATATTGGTGCCACTCTTGGGATTATCAACGGGAGGAAGGTAAGGAATGCCAGGTTTCAAATTGGACCCGATAGCTCCAGGTCGATATACGCCAGCTACTTCGCTGCCAGCAGAAAGAGCGTCGGTTTCGATGAAGTTTGAGCCAGAGGATTTAAATCCGTTGGCATTAAATCTTGAAGTTGTTGGGGCCAAGGTAGATCCGGCACCATATCCTACTGAGCCTCTGCTCACAGCTCCTATTCCAGAACCGATAGAGGCAGTTGAACCATAAGCTCCCTTCCCGATTGAGGAAGCTACGCCGTATCCAGCTTGTCCAGACAGTACAGATCCTTGGTTTGCAAAGGATCCTTGGCTGCTGGCGAGAGCCACTTCTATTCTGCAGCAAATCTCAGTACGCACGTTGCAATATTGTTTCTGTAACAAAGAAAAAAATGTTTTAAAAAAAATTGTTTCATTAATTTTTCATAGATTTTTCTAGTTAAGTAAAGTTTTTTTAGTAAACTACTCAACGCCTTACTTTATTACCAGAGCGAAAAAAATTAAAACAAAACTATATTTTAAGTGGGAATCGATCCCACAATCGCTGCGTTAATAGCGATGAGCTTTACTTCCAAATGGTCACTAAAATTGATATTTTACCCTTTTACGATTATTATCAGGCTGTAATACAATCATAACGTTTCAAAGCAAATTCAATAAGCGTAGCTATAAAACGTGCTAGGAATTGAAAATTGAGCTTAGTACCTATATTATAATATGCAAATATATTTGCAACGTGCATGCATGGATCATTCGATTTAATCTTTATTAAATTTATGTCATTTTCGATGATGAAAACAAATGATTATCCAAAAATAGTTGTGTGTACACTAACTACAATGTTAAGATATTCAAACGTGTTATAAGATAGATTTGTCTATCTCCTGTCACTATCTACTGTTCTATGTAACGAAAGCTTGTTAAAATTTCGCATGTTTTATTTTATATTTTTTTACCGAAAATGTAAATGAAACTTTAATATAAAGAAATAGATATTCTTTTTTGCTTGAATATGATGAAATAAAATGGCACATGTTTTTATTACACACACTCTTTTATGACTTGACATGTTTTGGAGACGGAGACGGCCGTGGCGCAGGGGCCTAGGATAAGCTGTCATCCTAGTGTGTTTGATTCCCACTTCGGGAATGTATTATGCTTATTTACTCGCCCTGGTTATTAGACCAAGTGTGGAGCTAAACTCCGCTACTGAATACGATGTCTTAAAAATTGTAGCGAAAGTTAATAATGGAGTGTATTAACACCAGACTTCCCGTTTACGTGCTATATGACTAACTGACTTTGCACGCTGAAAGAGTGTTTTTAGTGTAATTAAGTTTTTTTTACCATTCCACTCTTGTGAGATTTCCAAAAGGCGCAGTTCAAATCCAGCACCGTAAAAATTAAATATTTCTCCATATTTTTTTCTATAAAGAAACATAATAACAAAATGCCACAGCCTACAATGACAGTACACTGCGTAACGTTATAAACGGTTCTTCGGGTCACAAGTACGAATCAACAGGTGTTAAGAAACGTGTGTTGTCATTCAAACATTACGTACTTTGATTAACCGATGTCTAAATACAAGCTCTATACCTATAGGTGAGGTATTTTTATCTATTGATAGTTAGATATGGTGAGTGCGGCGTTGGGTTCCGTCACTCAATACGCAATGTCTCGAAAGTTGGGCGATGCGCGAGGAACGGAGTGTCTTTAAACTAGGTTCCCTTTGCATATCCTCTTACATGTGGTATACAGCGTGTAGTTGATTTAAAAAGATGAAACGAAAGAAACTGAAATATTTCTGAAATTGAGTTGACAATCTGAAGATACTCCGTGACTTAATTTACGCGTACGAGATACAAGAAAACTGCATGCTTGATATTAGTTTTCCACCTTACATGGTGTTCGTGTGCATCCTCTGTTGCTAACTTAAAAAGTAATTATAGAATTACACACATATACGTGAAGTTCGAGTCCCATTTGGGGAATCAAGTTATTTTCATTTCCTCGCTCTATTACAAGACAAAGCACGGCGTTAAGTATCATCACTCAAAACTATGTCTAAAAATTGGTAGGAAAGTGAGGAGCGGCTTTCGTAACTGTAGGTTCCCTTAGCTTACCCTGCTATATCCGGAGCACAACATAAAGCTATTTAGTTTAATTTAAAAAAAACTATATAGAAATCGAACCGATAACCTCTTACTCAGACTGAGGCTCACCAAGCCTCAATAACTTAAAATACAGTGACATATTACAAAACGCTGTACAAAATTTAACCGGACAGAGCGTAAATAATGAGATAAGTTTTGTAATCGAATGACATTTAGTGATTTATATTTTACTTTAGTTAAATATCTAAAAGACATTAAAGTGTAAATATATTATTAAACGCATGGGTGAATCCCCCTTTATCCCGCATACAACAGGGTAGGCAGAGGTAACCTGGGAACCTAGTGTTAAGGCAGTGTAAACTTATTAAGAACTACGCCAATTGGTTGTTTCATATAAAATATCAACATTTTCGAACACGATGTATTACAAATGTCGACGCTATATTAAAGTAAATCACTGTAGGTTAAAGAGCAACTAGTTAAATGCTTAAGAAGTTCTTATATACATTACTAGTCAACGCCCGCCACTTGGTTTATGTGGATTTTAATATGTAAAGTAAAAAATCGTTTTTTTTTCATTTTCTAAATATTTTTCTCTAATTCCTCCTTTCTCAGTATTCCGCCACTCAATACCTGCGGCTTGCCTCCAGAATTGCGCGGTATATGTGGAATGAAAACTTCTTAGCATCAGGTTCCCAGGTTCCCTCTCTTAGTATATTCCCCCAAAACTTTCTAATGACCCTGCACGTAGTAGAGGTGAGTGTTCTACGCCGCGTAGTTTCGGCTGTATTGTCTGTCAGTTATTGAGTAAGGGAACAGTTTTATGTGTAGATAGATAGTGTTCTTAACTTTCTGCCCATTTTTCATACTCAATTTTATGATTTGCCGTTTTGGTGCGACTGTAAGCGCGACGGTTGCAGGTTCGATGCCCAGTCGGGGGAATTACACAACGTTCCCAGGCACTCTCTGCCTCAAAGCAGGGTTTGCTTTTTGCGGGATACAGCGTGAAGTTGCGAAAATAACTCATTCATTTGCAGAAATACTCTTATCAGCAATCAACTAGAGCCACTTCAAGTATGAACTTAGCTACTGTCGTAGATAGGCATCAAGCTCATGTAATATCCTTTCCTTCTTCCTGGCATTAATCCCGGCTATTACCAGGGTCTGCCTTCCTACTTAACCTACTCCACTTTGCACGATCTTTTGCGTCCTCGGTGGTTAGACCATTGGCTCTCATGTCCTGCATCACGACATCCAACCAGCGCTTCCTTGGGCGTCCAGGAGGTCGCGCCCCAGGAACTAGTATAGCAAGGCACTTGCGTCCGACATAGTTCTTAGGCCGGCGCGTAACGTGGCCAAACCATCTCAAGCGACGCTCTTGGAGCTTATCCGCTACGTCACGGACCCCAAGACTACCTCGAATGAATGTGTTGCGTATGCGGTCAGACCGCGTTACGCCGCACATCCACCTCAGCATCTTCATTTCCGTGACGTGAAGCTCCTGAGTGTGCCGAGATAGTGCTGGCCAACATTCGCTGCCGTATAAAAGAACCGGTCGGACGATGCTCTTGTATATCAGCCCCTTGAGCTTGGGCGGTATTCTGCGGTCGCAGACCACACCAGTGACCTCCCGCCATTTGGCCCAGGCAGCGCTTATCCGGCCATGGACATCGTGGTCGATGCCTCCAGACTCGTGCATAACGGATCCAAGGTACCTGAACTTCTCCGACTTAACGGCTGGTTCAGGACCTATAAGGATGGTGCTCGAGTCCCGGTTCCCGCAGGCCATGTACTCTGTCTTCGACACATTTAGTTTAAGGCCGCCGTTCTCAAGCGTACCCTTCCAGAGGTTCACTTTACGCTCCAGCGTCAGTCGGTTCTCGGCAATGAGTGCTATGTCGTCGGCATACATCATCAGCCATGGAGGCTGGTCCTGGATGTGAGCCGAGACAGTATCGAGCACTACATTGAACAAGAACGGACTAAGAGCCGAGCCCTGGTGAACCCCCACTGTAATCGGGAAGGGTCTAGTGTCGCCAACAGCAGTCCTAACCATAGAAGCGGAATCGTGGTACATGCCTCTGATAATCTCAATATAGGCCTCAGGGATCCCTTTGGATCGCAATGCCCACCAGATACACTGACGAGGCACACAGTCAAAGGCCTTCTGCAGATCTAAAAAGGCCACGTGCAGAGCTCTCCTTTTTTCCCTGTATGCCTCCATCAAAGTTCTGAGGGCGAAAATGGCGTCCATGGTGCCCGATCCTGGCTGAAATCCATATTGAGACTCAGAGACAGTACACTCTCGGCGGAGCCTGAAGTCGATCATGCGCTCGAAGAGCTTCATGGTATGACTCATAAGCTTAATGCCCCTATAACTACCACAAGCTCATGTAATATGTAAATCTTAAATATAAATCTTTTTGAGTCCTTTTAGAGTTTGTGTAATGAACGAACAAATTCCTTCATCTTCAATCGACAGTGAATTGAATACAGTACTGTCCTGCTATATGCGGGATACAACGGGTAACTAAAATAAAATTCAGCTCTCGGAAGTGAAAGCGTGGGGGAAATTACAAAAGGTTCATTTAAAGTATATTTTTAGAAGATGCTTAAAATTTAAAATACTTCCGTTAAACAACGATCTTTAAGGAGAAGATCTTAT
This sequence comes from Heliconius nattereri, assembly GCA_013403645.1. Taxonomy (NCBI): domain Eukaryota; kingdom Metazoa; phylum Arthropoda; class Insecta; order Lepidoptera; family Nymphalidae; genus Heliconius; species Heliconius nattereri. The sequence goes on along the minus strand of JAAIXI010000237.1, from coordinate 14,389,272 downwards.
TTCTTTAGCTATATCTTATTTCGAATTCACATATAGCAGGTATGTCTAGTGTAAAAACACTCCGTTAATTCAACACCTTTCAATACGTTTTGTTACGAAAGAGAAGAAATGAAAATAATTCATTCTCTCGAGGTGGAATCGAGCCTACAACCTTCGCGTCTAGAGCCAGACGCTCTAGTTCCGTACAACAATTAAATTTTAATAACGGAAAAACGCAGCCACATAATAACACGTCATTATTCGTGAGAAAACGATTGTGTATTGTTATTTTTTTCAATAATTAATAATTTACATGTCATTTTTTAAAAGCTTTTGTTTTGTATTACATAATAATCTTGTGGCTATCGATTCAAAGTATAGGTTTATTGAGTTCTCTCTAGTTTGACTGACTTTTTCAGGTTTTTTCCAAGACATTTAGAGAAAAAATTTGGAAAGTGCACACGAATTTTCAACGCAGCTGGACTCGAATGGCGCCTTCTCAAAACCGTTCTACTGCTGACTACTAAGCCATGCGTTAAATATATGGCTTAGAAAAGCGTGTATTTTTGTTGTTTTAAACAATTATTGGTAGAAACTAGTGCAAAAGTAATGACTTGTATACTACATTCATTCGCATAAATTTTACTTGATTAAATTTTAAAGAAATAACTTTTATATCCTAACCGTACATTCCGTCATAAAAGTTCTCTTTGCGTTACTCAACACACATAATATATTAACATAATAAGTTTAAATATTCAACTATGTGTGACGACATTATAATATAAATGTTACCTTTTCTAAAGGTAGTAGGTTCAGTTTCTAATTTATCTACGCATTCGTGGCAGTGTCTTACTTGTGGGTTCGATCCCAACTCTAGAAAATGAATTATTCTCATGACCACTTACCATGCAACGTGTTGAAAATTAGAGGTGGACAGTGGGAAACGGAGTGTCTTAATATTAGATTCCTCCTTCTGTCTACCATACCAAAAAATGAAAAGAGGAGAAATAATCTCGTTATTTTCTGTTTCATTTTTAAGTATATTTGAAAAATGGAGTGTATTACCCTTCGATTCCTTTTAACCATCTGAACTATTTTATTCGGGATACAGTGTGAAGCAAAAGAATGAGATACCTTTTTATTTTCCGTCACTTCCGGTTCCCGTAGGTATTTCGATAAAATCTCCTATCAGTGCTAAGTACCTAAGCTGCCCTAAGAACTAATTTAATAATTTTAGCTTTTTACGTTATCAATATATGTAATCACAGATTGTGACCACTAATTAATTATCACTTTGGAAGACGAAGCATGGCGTTGAGTTACGCCACTCACACTACATGTAGATCGAACCTACAACCATCACGTATACAGTTGGATACTGTCCAACTGCGCCGAGATGGCGTCATATTATTTTAAATACCCGTCCACGTATTGCGTAAGTGACCTCAAGATGCTAAAACCTGTTCCACAAGTAGCTGAGAATGCCGAAAACAATATGAAAAATGCGGACTTTCATTGAATTAAGCTTTGTAATATTTTGTTTTATTTTTTGCTTCACGCTGTATCACGCATATAGCATAGCAAGGTAGGCAGAGGGAACCTAGCGTAAAAATATTATGTTACCCTTTTACCGCTGAATTTTCGAGACATTGCGTATCGAGAGGCCGAATTCAATGCCACGCTTTGACCAGATACCGGAGCGGGAAAAGCAGAATAAATCATTCCCCCTAATGGGAACACGCAACCATCGCCTTTACAATCAGCCTCATCATTAAGAATCTTAATATATGTAGCATCTGTATTTTTGTTTTCTTATTGGGGAACGGAGTGTCTTAACACTAGGTTAGCTCTGCCTACCCTACTATGTGCGGAATACAATGTGAAGCTGATTATTATTTATTTATCTTTTTTTAGTTTAATATCTTTTTAAAACCAAGCAATTATATGAAAAAATATCAAGGGGCTGATTATTCTGACATAATAATGTTAATAAATAATTTAAATTATTATAAAACTAATTTAACTACGTAGTCAATTTTTTTATACGAGTTAGAAGATTTAAAAAAAATCGTCGTGTTTATTTAAAATTCCTTGTTATATTCAATGGTTTTCTGAAATAATCTATCATTCATTTGGAGAAGCTACTTAGCTTTACCATATTAGCTATAGACCGAGCTATCACCGACCGTGACTCTATTTCTATGTAGAGAGTTAGCCCCACTTCCACTACGAGCAGGGTGGGCCAAGGACCTGCATACCCACCAATAAATAGTAGACACTCGGGCGGAAAGGAACGAGCGAACAGAAAGAGTTGAAATGAACTCGCTTAGCTCTCGAGAGCGCAGTGAAGTAATTACAGCATAAAATCTCCTTGTTGGTAAAAATGTAAACCTATTTTATTTAAAAGTCCATTCCGCCGCAGCATTACTAGCTCATTTCTGTTTTAACCGGACTATAACGAATAAGAGGAAAAAACATACGATCGTGTGGTATTGAATTTCAGATTACCGAAAGTGGGCAGAATGGTTTTCCACAAATTTTTCGATTACATCGGAAAATGTAAGAAAATAAGTAAATTTTCATAAGAAAAAACAAATATAGCCTGACATTTTCAATTCAACTGAAATTGAAATGGAAAGTTCAAGTTTTCCCTGTGTCCAACTCATGCATTGTGCATTGTCTACCGCACAGACGACACTACCGGACGTAAAGGTTTGGGGTTCGAGTCGCCACTATCAGTCACTCAGCAACGGCAGAGTTTTATAAATATTTACATATTTTAAAGCTAATTTCCAACTTATTACTCTTCTTACATTGATAAATAATTAATAGAAACAACAAAAATGCGAAACCGAATAAGGAGTTCAAAAAAAAAACTAGACAGACCGAAAAAGTTGACATTTGAAATTTGACCAGACAAAAAAGAGAAAAAAAAGGTAATTTCTACCCATAATCATTTCTAAGATCCTGTTTCGCGTCCTTGACATTTACATATATGCACCTGCATACATACACGCGTATGTGCATTATTAATTATATTTTTTCATAGCTTCACGCTGTATCCCGTCAACATCAGGGAGGACAAACGGAACGTAGTATTAAGATATTCCTTATTCTACGCACTGCTCAATTTACGAGACATTGGTTATTGAGTAGCGGAACTTAACGCTGAACTTTGTCTTGTTACAAGAAATTATTAATTCCCCTTAGTGCGACTCGAATCCACAATCGTCGGGCTTACAGGCAGATGCTGTACTGAGATGGTGATGAAAGGAGTGTCTTAAACCAAGTTCCCATGTTCTCTCCACCTATTCCACTAAATGCGAGGTACAAGATGAAGGTAAAAAAAACATTCCCCTGAGATCGAACCCGCAACCGTTGCGTTGGCAGTCACTGCGTCACGACAGCTTCCAAATAATTATTATGACTTATTGTAGAAATAATATACTTCCCGACCTGCCTGCGGTGTAACAAAAGATATGTTTTTAATACTATGCAAAGGTCGTGTGTGTATGTATGTTTGTTTAATTTATTTTTTTATTTGTAATGTTAAGGTCGATATCACATTATTGTAAATTTTAATAGACTTTGATTGATTGTTGAAAAATTTAATGTATATTTTATATTTACTCATATTTAATTATATATCAAAAAAATCACGGTCGAACGGCAGAGCATCCAACTGTTAACTCCACCGTTGTGTATTGGATCATTTTTCGCGAAATGAATTATTTTAATTATTTGGTTCTAGTATTAGGACAAATTACAGCGTTGAGTTCCGCCTCTCTACTAAATTTGGCATAGAGCGTGCAATTACTTTTAACTACGATATGTTCAGACATCGGTAATTTAATACATATCGTAATTTTAGATTTTCGATACATCCCGTGAAGCATGCATCGTGGCGTACCACAAAGGTTGTTCCCTATTTTAATGATTGCATTTTCTTCTAATACATATAGAAAGTTATTTAAAATTCACTAACACTTATCCTTCCCTGCTAAATACGAGAAAAAGCGTGATACTTTCACGCACATTTCCGTATATAATAACCATCTCTAATTTTCAAAAGACGAAATTATGACTAACACCAAAAATATTACGATAACAACAGTGTTATGTTATGTCACCTACACAATTGGCATGTTTGGTTGTCGCGTAAATGAAGGTCAAACACTTTGGAGCAGAAACCTCAAAGGTGACCACGATTTGTGATGGAATCGCGAGTTGCATTTAAAAAAATGATGTTGGGAAAATTATGTCAAAATATATTTTTTTAATTCAAATTAAAATATTGTTTATTTAAGCGATTATGTATAGTTTTGGGTTTCATTTAGAAGATTTTATTAATAGAACAACAAATGTAAGAAAATAGAGAAGTAGTTAAAAAAACTAGCCACTAACCTTTACTTTCACTTGCACGAAGGCAACGCCATTGTTGCAAAGGGACTTCAGGACACAAGAATAGCCGTCAGCAGAACAAGTTTGCTCCAAATCACCAACTTGGGCTTCTACACCAACGTTTCCAGAACTTTGGAAAATTTCGTCGATATTCTGTTGTGTTTGTTGTTGTTGTTGAAAGTCGAAATCTGCCTTTCCATTTTGAATCAGGTTTACGTTGGCACCTACTGGGACGAAGGGTGCGGGAGATGAACCCACGTAACCATTGACTGCCTTATTCCCGGACACAAAAGCTCCAGCACCGAAATTCTGTGCAGCGGCACCAGCCCCAAATTTTTGCGCAGCTGCATTAGCCTCGAAAGCACTCTGGAATCCTTGACCAGCTTTGAAACCGCCGGTCAGGAATGGATTTTTGGACAGATCAACTTCCCCGTTATTGGATGTACTGTATGAGGACTCGAATGCTGAAGATTGGTATGATGGCTTAATATCAGCAGCTAATTTGGAGAAATCGCCATTTAAGAATGGATTGGCACCCAAGTCCAAGGCACCAGCGACACCACCAGCTATACCACCAGCGCCGCCACCAGAAAAGCTAGAGCTTGATGATTTACTGAATTTTTCAAAACTTCCACTGGCACCTCCAGCCTTGAACGGTGAGTCTTGGTTCATCCACCAAAAAGGTGGGTTATCTAAGCCTTCGAATACATTGTTACCAAAACCAGCTGCTTGGAAGCTAAATTCGTTGTTGACGTCAGCTGCTGCAGCTGCGTTAAAAGCATCGACATTACCAAAGCGTTCGATTATGTTTCCATCTTTAATTTTAAGTCCAGCGCATCCTTTATCAGAGGAGCAACCTTGGAATGACTGCTGTGTGTGGACTTCAGCCCCTGGTAAGGCTTTCAGGGCTGCAAAGACTTCTCTAGGTGATTTCAATTTAATGTTCAGTGATGTGCAGGTAGTACAGCGCTCCACCCTGGCTTGGGGTTCTGATTCTTCAGCTTCGACTACGGGTTCTTTCGATTGTGGCAATTCTTTAACATCTTCAATGTTTTCTGGGAGGGCATGGACTGCTAATAACAGACTTAGTGCCACCACTGTTTTGAGTAGTGGCTTCATTTTATATCTGAAACAAAAATAACAACATTGATTATTATTTCTAAATATTATGAGGTCGTCGTGACATAGCGACATAGCGTTTGACTGTACTCGTGACGATTGTGGTGTCGATTTCCACTCCAATTATTTTCATTTCCTTACGAAAACAAATCGCGAGTTCCACTACTTAGCACGCCAAGTGTTAAAAGTTTGGCGGCGCGAAGGAATAGAGTATCGCAACACTAGGTCTGCCTAACCTAACCTGCTTTATCCGGGATGCAGCGTGAAACTATGTACAAAAAATGAATATTTTTATACGATCCCAAGGAACCCTAAACGAAGTGATAATCAAAAAAATCATGCAAACAAAATTTTACTTTAAACAACTCGTCAAAATTTTTTTAGTGCCATCATTGAATACCAAAGAATAGTTCAAGGGCGTATAATAATAAAACAACGTAAAGTATGGCGGAAAACAATTCTTAATCTTTATTCCTAAAGCCATAGAGTCAAATTTAGTATATTTTTTCGAAATTTACTGTTTATAAAAGTTTGTTTAAATGCTTATAACTATTGACATATTATATATGATTGTTATTGATCTTCGACCTCTCATTAATAATTTCTGGGGAAAACGATTCATTAATTATAATTTATGACGTTGGATGATGACGTTTGTCCACTTTGGTTCAGTGGCTAAAGGGATTTTTTTATATTTTACGTACGAACAAATTTAAGCCTGCGGCTGCGGCCTTTTTTTATCAAATGAAAATAGATAAGCGCATTGTGTATGGCAACAATATATATAAGCAATGCTTAAGATTTTTAGCTTTATTACAATATTTTTTGTCAATTTACTTAACACACAATGAATGCGTCCAGAATCTAGCGACAAAATTATATTACGAACCAAGTATCTAGGTTCCCAAGTTCCTTAATCTAAATAGGGTATATTTATTCCCTAATCCCTATATTTATTCCCTTAATCTAAATAGGTATATAATACAGTACGAAGCTAGAAAATATAAATAGATATCCTACTGAGCAATGACGATATGTTATAAATAATGACTGACCATATTAGGTGCGATTACCTTAAAAGGGTAGGTGTGATTATAATAAAATTGTAGGCATTTTCTATGGGCATCACAAATAAAATCTTATTTGATGTCATAATTATTATAATTATAAGGAATTTGTTATAATTGCTATTAGTTAGCCTAACCGTAAATGGGACCCCTTTGGGTTCAATTCCCACTCAGGGTAATGAATTATTTTCGGTTTCTTGTTTTGCTTAGAAGACAAAGCAAGAGTGGGGGAATTGAATTCCCCAACTCTTGCTTTAATTGCAATATTTCGAAAATTCAGCGATTTTGTGGAACAGAATTTTTAACACCAGTTTCCCCCTACTCTCCCAGCTGTAGCTGAAAGAAAAATTGGGTGAAAGTTGTGGAACATAGTATCTTAACACTAGGTTCTACCTGCTTACTCTGCTATATGCTAGAAAGACGAACTAAAAAAGTGATTACGCATCACTAAGTCCTTTGTTTGGCGAATATTTGGTAATAGACGAATATTTGGTAATAGACAAATATAGAGTAATTTACGACTACTGCTCTGATTTTCACTTTCACGCCTTATTAAGTGACAGAAGCTAAATAAAAATCTATAGTTTATGTAATGTTCATTTACTGTATAAAATAAAAATAATTATGAAACATTAAAAATATGTTTGTTTAGCTAATCAGGATAGGCAGAGAGAAGCTGTTAACCCCGTTCTCATTAAGGTGCTTCCATTCCCCACTTTTCGCCGAATATGCCAGGAAAAAAAAATATAAAATATAAAAATGTAGGTAAAGAGGGGCACTTCCCCTATGGAATAATCAACTCAAAAAGGATATTTCAATTCGAACCAGTAGTTCCTGAGATAAACGCATTCATTCAAACAAACTCTTCAGCTTTAGTATATTATGTCTTCTTCCTGGCATTAATCCCGGCTATTGCCAGGGTCTGCCCTCCTACTCAACCTACTCCACTTTGCGCGATCTTTTGCGTAAGTTAGTATATTATTAAGTTAGTATATTGCTTAGTATATTATGTATAAATAAAAATTAAAGATTAGATCATTTTTGAACACGCCCTATAAGGAATGTACGAAGTTAAACATAATATATTTGTATTATACAGTGGGTGTGTAAATGATTAAAAGTAGCGTGTATTTGGTTAAGCAGCGCTAGCCGATGTCTAAAAATGGATGGGTATTATTAACATAAGCACTTATATATCATATGAGATTTGATTTTTTTATCTAAGAAAATAAATTTAGTTTTTTTTAAATTATATGGTATTTCAAACTGAACACAAAGTCTGTATGGAGAATTCTTATTTAAATAAATACGAAAATGACATGCCCAATCTTGATATTTTGTTTAACTACACAGAAAAACCTAAAGAAGGGAACGGAGAGAGAGAGAGAGGAGAGAGGTCGTCCTGGTGCAGCGGGAACAGTGTCTGAACTTACAAATTCGATCTCACTCCAGGGGCTAAAGAACGGACTAATTTATGACTAAATCCATTCTACGTAGCTCTCAAAAATACAGGTGTGTAGCAAAAAAGAAAAAATTGTTACCAAAACATAATAAGAAACGTAGCCGCATGTACTTCTGCCTACTCTGCTATATGCGGGCGGGATACAAAAAAAAACAAAAAAAAAAATTGTGAGTTTACCAACAGAAAGAGGCACCGGAAAGGCAAAGGAAAAATTGAACCGGAACTTTAATATTTAATATCTAACCCTGAAACCGTAGCTGTCAAAATAAACACACAATACGTAAATTTAGTTATTATAACGTAAGGTTAAATTTTATAGATTGAATAAACATCCTATTGTTATTGCTTTCTGAAGGATATTTTAAGTGCTAGTGGCGCAGTGGAACAGGGCCTGCCTGTAAATGTAATGGGTTCCGAGAATTATAGTTCAGTGAATATTGTAAACAAATTCTGAATAAATAATAAAAGAGGCCAGTCGTGATGCAGGGGCACAAGCGTGCGATTATGAACGCGATGCATGAGGGTTCGATTCCCGCTTAAGGGACGCTTACAACGATTTACCAAACGCAATTATCCTATCCAAACTGCTGCGAGAAAGCGTATTCGATCGATCGAATTAAAGCATAATTATTTTTTATTTCCCCGCTCTAGCACATTAAGCGCGGCGTTGAATTCCGCCAATCTACACGCAATGTCTCAAGTTTAGGCGATAAATTGAGTATCTTGCGGGATAAAGCGTGAAGCTAAACAAGTAATGGCATCTAAGATTTATACGACAGATGTTATTGAAATGACTTATTACAGGGTTGTCGGTTGATAATGATTCATACACTCGCGCGTGGGAGGGACCAAGGTTCGATACAATTTATAAATGGTTATCAGTTTGTCCTTTATGTCTGTTAAACGATATTACTTAAATATTTGCTTTATTAATAAAAGCTGAGTTATAAGACAAAGTTTGTATTAAAAGAATGGAAAAAACTAACTACTTTAATCTTTATCATTCGAGGCCGTCACGTCGCGTCGTAGCGAAGTGTCTGGTTGTATTCGTTGTAAATTATGAGAATCTATGGATAAGACACTACGTTACATCCCACAGAGCAGGGAAGGAGAAGATCCTCGTGTTAAGACACTCCGCTACCAACACACCGCCTAATTTCTAAACATTCCGTGCTGACTGGCGGAATTCAACGCTGCGTTTCGTAGCTACATACTTAATTTATAGCCAAATATCACCTCAGAACGTATAGAGAAACCTAGTCTTAAATAGTCTTCAAGGCTTTTGAAAGTGATGACATAAAGTGTGTGGAATGATGTGGGCGGAGTCGTTTAAGAAATTCTGTTTAGCGTAAATGTGTTCATTTTACGTATAAATACTTATTTATAGATCATTCTTGTTATGACACCGTGACACCGTGGCGGAGAGGCATTACTGAATATATATGAGGCGGTTATTGGTTTGAATTTAATTTGGGGGTAAGGTTATACTTAATTCCTCTATACTCTGACTGTAGCGTTTGGCCTTCCTGGCTACCCCGCAGAGAGTGTGGGACGCAGAAACGATAATTACTTTCAAGGAAGCCTTGTTTAATGAAAAAAGAAAATATTGTGTAGACCAAGTTCAATTTTGACATTAAAGTAAATATAACAAAAATAAATTAGATCTAATTGCAGACTGTTATGAGTTCGATGCCTGCTCAGGGGAATGGTTGTATTAAAATAATTTTTCTTCCTTCGAGATGAACCCACTATAAATGTGCTTGATTACACATCTCAATGACAATAGAAATGATTAATCGATATAAACATATGAAATGTAACTATAAAAGGTAATGAGACCTCATGCTGTTACTCATACCTCCATGCTACTTGCGATCCAAACGCGGCTTCGCCCGCTTAGACTTATTATTATATATATTATAGCCAAATTATAAAAAATACTTAGGTAAATTTTAGTCTATGTATTATTCTGATATATAATCTACATTACTGTAAAGTTTCATTTAGATCCGTTCAGTAGTTTTTGCGTAGAAGTGGGACAAACTTCCATCTTCATAAGCTATCATATTGATAATATTAGTAGGATTATTAGAATGCTGGTATTATAGGCATCTTCTAGAACCTAGTGTAAAATATTTTTAAGTCAAAAGAATTTTGTGGGCTCAATGCCCATTCGGGGAAATGAATTGTTTTATTTCCAAGGCAAAGGTTGTGAGAGTTCCGCTACTCAACAAAATGGGTGGGAAACGAAGTGTCTCAACACTAAGTTCCCTCTGCCTACCCTGCTATATACGGATACGGATGCAGCGTAATACTATAATAAGATCCGTCTACAGAAGTCAGCCGCCATAGTCACAGCATAAAAAACAAAATAAAAAATGTACTTTAAATAAATCTTATTACCGTGAGAATATTAAAAGAACTAAAAATAATTAATCTCCAAAATGTATGTATGTAAGTATAAAACAATAATGTTAAATGGTCTATAAATTTTATATGAGAAACAACCTTGACAGTTGACCTCAGGTTGAAATTCACAGATTCAAATCTAATGAAGCAATTTTTTTTTCTATACTTCTTGACTAATATTATAAAACTGAAGAATTTGTTTGGTTGTACGCGCTAATCTCAGAAACTATTGGTTCTAATATAGAAAAAATATTTTTTCGTTCGATTGTCCATTTATCGTGAAAGTCTATATTGTATATCTCCTTCGCAATAAAACGAAACGAGGCCGGTGAGTAAAGAACGCCTTGTCCAGGATACAGGGATACAACGTGAATAAATTTAAAAAAATCCAAAATATTTGAACTGGCAACCTTTACTTTATCTATATTAATGTATATATAATATAATAAATCATTATCCATATATCACGATTGAATCGTTATTCAAACGACCGTAAATTTTAAATTACCGTTAAATTGACGATTGTTATATTAAGTTAAGCGTTTATTTTATTTTTTTTGTTTTCGCTGCATCCCACATATCACAGGGTAGACCAAGGGAACCTGGGAACCTAATGAGAAACCCTCCGTTCCTCATTAGGACACTTCCCCATTTTCCACCGAATTCTTGAAACTTAGCGGGTTGAGTGGCTTAACTCAACGCCGCGCTTTGCCTCGTGCGAGGAAATGAGAATAATAAATAGGTACTTCATCCCTACAAAGAAATATCGAACTCACAACCTCTGCTTCCACACTCTGTCGCACTGTGCCAATAAGTGCCAATATTTCATACACGAGTTATTATATAATGTGATAAATCAATTTGTCAGTAATTTCACATATATTGTATAATTCACGCATTTTTTTGGGTTTCTTAAGGCTGTAACCTCTAACCTGGAACTTGTGTCATCGCTGTGTAACAACCGTTGAGGCCGCGGAGGCACAATTTTTTTCGATCGGATCGAATCGGTTCGACTTTCATTTGGGAGGATGAATACATTTCATTACCTGGCTTAGGAAAAGAACAAACTTCGGCGTTAAGTTCTACCACTCATCAAGCAATGTCCCGATAATAGGGCGGTGCCTGGGAAACTGAGTGTCTTAATACTGGGTACCCTCTGCTTACCCTGCTATATGTAAAATATAGCGTTCAATTACAATTTGTAATGTATAATAATAAAATAAAGTGAATTGTTTGCAAGAGAATTTCACTAAAGCGGAGAAATTCGTTTTTCCTGTTTTAATATTTACGCCCGCGTATTGCGGAAAAAAAGCAATAAATATTTCATTCTCCTTAACACTGACAGCCAGGCAGGTATATATGGAATAACGGAACTATCAACATGAACAAAAGTACTTTTCGAAAAGAACTTCAATAAGTGTATTAATAAAAACTTAGTATTAATAAAATATTTTTTTAATTCGAACCAGGAGTACCTGAGAAGAGTGCATTGAATCAAACAAACACTGCAGCTCTACAATATTAGTATACAAATAAAGAAATTACAAAAGCCGCTAGCCTTGATATATTTATAAATAAAAGAAAATGATCTAAATTTCAACATTATTGTAAATTTGAATTGATTAAGAAAGATGATATTCAAATATGGTCGACAAGGACGTGCATTTGCATTTTAACCTCATAAATACTATCTTTATATGATTAAGAAATGCCTAACTTATACTCTTTTAGAAAACGTATAAAATGATTAAAGTAGCAGGATTTGAAGCCGCTCCTCTTGTTTACCGTCCGAGCGGGCTGACCACCACCAGACCAGAACCGTACGTTTCTATCAAGGTTTCTCAAAATTCCTATACGCGTGCATTTCAACTTGTTTATGTCGTTAGCATCTCTGTAGGCAGAATTTTACACAAGTATATAATTATATCAATTGACAGACGGGAATGGGAGAGAATTAAATGTTTTTCGTATTTTCAAAATGTAATTCGTAGCTTCTCGGACATAGCGTTTTCAAAAAATATTGTTGTAATGTTGTCGGCTGTGGACTCGAGTCCCTGGCAGAAGGCAAAGTGCGGCGTCCAGTTGCACCATTCAACATTTACTGCCCAGAAAATTCGGCGGACAGTGGGGTTTTTATGTAACTTCAGGGAATAAACTCATAATAACCATAATTCTATTTTTATATCTCTCCCGTTTTTTAAAAAAAACAAGGTAAGTGAGATTTTAAGAAAAAAAATCCTTCAGGCATCATCTATCCTTAGTTTTTTAGTAATTAATAATGCTACAATTAATCTAAACCGACATTTTTATCACTTATTGTCAATCGTCAGTGTTTGATCTCTACATCGTGGGACGCTGTACCTACTCCGCATATACAAGTATGAGACGAGGGAACCTAACCACGCACCGCCGAATCTTCGAGACATTTTAGTCTTTAGTTGAGTGACACAGCTCAACGCCGCTCTTCTTTTTGTTGTATGACTCAGAAAATGAAAATAATTTATTTCCTTGAGTGGGAATTGAACGTTGCGCTTACATATTCTACACATTCCATACAACGATCGGTTGAAACGTGTCGAATTAAAAGGAAATGTCTTAATGGGAACAGAGTGTCTTCTTTCTTAAAACTAAGTTCCTAGGTTCCGTTTTGTTTGTTTACCCTGCTACGTGCGGGATACAACGGAAAGAGATTACACGAATGTGAGTCATTCTATTGGAAGAGGATCGAATCGATAACCATTGCCAACTGTCCACTGCGCCACGGTGGCCTTAACCTGAATCAATCATTCTCATAGATATTTCGATAGGTGACCTAGAAATAACTAGAACATTATATATATAAGTTTCGTAACTGAATGTCACGACCCGGGATTTGAACTCGTGGCCCATGCCTTTCCAAATACCTCATATGTAATTGTCAGTCGCCTTTTAAAATATATTTTAGTAAGCAAATTTCTTAATAGACATTACATTAGATGTTTCTCCTTAGCGGACATTAAAATGTTAAAAGGGAAATATTGTTTTTTCCCGTTCCCGTAGGTAATCCATATCACAAATTATCACTAAACCCTGGAAGCATTGCGTGATGAGCGGCGGAACTCAACGACGCGTTTTACGACACGTTTCCAGAGTCACCACGTTGTCGGTTCTTTTAAATGACATTTTAATAAATTTACATTAATGTCAATAGGTCAGTAACTTACTAAATATATATAAACTTAACATTGAAAATTATTATACAAAGATTTATATAATTATATAACTATTAACATTTTTCTTCTTCTTTTTATTTTATCACTCCGTTTAAAGAGCATCATAATTCAAAGAATTAAATATCGAGAGATTATTTGTTAATTGGCAAAACGTAATGCTACGTTTCGTCTTTATTTTCATATCAGGAACCTATTTGTGGAGAATATCCAGTAAGTAATAAAAATTAACATACAAACCATCAGTTAATTTAACTTCTCGGTACAATCATAATTAATGATTACTATCTAGATTTTATAATAAAATACATGCAATATAATAAAAAATTAACATTGACTTTGAACGTGGGAAAATTTTGAAATTGAATTCTTAAAATTGTTTAAAGTTTGATCGAAATCCGTTAAGTAATTAGAGCGAAACTAGTTTAGATGTGAGGTTTGTCTATTATTATTTTTTATTTTAGACGAAAGAAGTAATTGTTATATATTCATGTTAATGAGTAAAAAAAGAGAAGCTATAGACATTTCACACTATTATTTTTGGGTACAATTTTTTAATGTATATTTAATATTTTTTTTGTCTATTAAAATATAATTTCTTTATAATAAACTTATGTATGGGTAATGTTTGTAAACATTTCATGTCTTTTACGATTAATTACTGTTTTATCTCACAAGGTCACAGGTTCATTTAATTACAAAGCGATGTGAAAAACAAACTTCCTATTTCTATTTGTATATATGTTGGAGGCCACTATGGCGCAGTGGTGCAGTGTCCGACTGTATGTCGGTGATCTAAATTTGAACAAATTTTCTTTAAAAAAAAATAAAGTAAAGTTTATATTATAACATAGTCTGTTGTTATATTTTATATAAAAACGTAGTATTAAAAAACTAATTTAGCGTTTTAAGCTTTACGCTGTATCCCGCACATAGTAGGCTAGGGAGTAAGAAACTCGGGAGTCTAGTGTGAAGACACTCCGTTCTCATTATGATACTTCTATTAATAATTTTCCGCCGAATTCTGTAGGCATTGCGTGTTGAGTGTCGGAACTCAACGCCGCCCACTGCCTCGTTACCAGATTGAGAAATATTAAATATTTCATTTCTTCGAGTGGGAATCAAACCCTCAATCCGTTCATTTGGACGTTCACGCTTGACAAAGATAGGTCAGATTAACGTAAGTAATCCTTATTTCTACTTTTAATGCATTTAATATTCATTAATTTAATAAATTACATCAAACACCGTCAATAACAAATTTTACAAAAATTATTGAAAATTTCTAACCAATGTTTGGTCTAACTTGAATCTATATTTATTTTATAAAGCGGAAAAGTATGTTTGGGTGAAGGTATTAATCTCAGTAAGTAATTGAAAGAATGAATACTTTTTTGTATTGGAATAAATCCTACTAATAGGAGGCGACTCTGACGTCGTCCCCGACGTCAGAGTCGCCTCCTCGCCGTCGTCAGAGTGTAGTGTGTGGCGGAAATCAACGCTTTTGAAGTTAGTCGTTTTATAGTAAGTAATAAATATTTTAATTTGTGAAATTAATTATTATGTGGTAAATTTTATAATAATTTCTTAATTTTCCCTATAAAAAGTTGTATCAAAATCGGTCAGCATTTTCGAGAAGGTTACATACAATTACGTAGAAGAAGTATAATAAACTTGTTTTTTTTACGATCGCGTTATGCAAAATAGATAGATGCTTTTGAAATTACACATCGTAGAATTGTATCACAGTGGTAGAGTGCTAGTGTACTGTGAACGTTATCGTGGGTTCGGTTCTTTATTTTTTTTCATTTTACGTTGTTTACCGCACGAAGCAGCTAGCAGGGGGGCAGAGGGAACCTAGTGTTAAGAAACTTTATTCCTCCTTCAAAGGAAGGTGATGAATTGAAGGTGATTGTTACCAGAGTGATGAAATGAAAATATTAAATAATCCATTTCTCTGAGTGGGAAACGAACTCACAGCTAACGCGTTTACAATCATATAATGATATGTTTATATAATGTAGGGGATACTAAGAGAGGACTTCCTGAAATGTTAACAGGACCGGGAGTCCCTACCACCGCATGGTGGTGAAACACTCTACGTACTACACCACTATATATAAGAAAAAAGAATCAAAATCAAAATCTAGAACAACATCTTAATTACGTATAAAATTAACGTTTTTATACTATTTTTTGTTCACAATTATAATTAAAGTTAATAATATGAATTATTGTATTAATTTTTAAATAAAAATTTTAGTTCGTGTAATTTTTGTGGTATTCCCATACTATTTACATTCCGTATCCGGTTGATATCACACATGTTTTTGTAAAGGTGTCTATATATCTATACATATATGTATAAAATTCTTCCGTTACTAATTGATTGACAGACAACGCCGGATGAAAGTACTGGAGTTAGAAAGTTGACATAAGTAGGGTAGCGAAGCTAGGGTAGGTAGTGTAGGGTAGCTCTAAGATAGGAGAGACCGCTGCTTAATTAAGAAATAAATTTTCCATATTTCTATTATTTTATAATTTTTAATTTCTTTCTATAAATGGAACCAAAAACATGACTTCAATTTTGCATATTTTAATACATTTACAAAGAATTCAAATGACGTTTGCTTTTTAATTCTACAAATAAGGTTCATACTGAAAAAAAAGGCAATTCATTTTAATTAATATTTGTACATACTAGTCGTCACCGTCAACTTTATATGTATTGATTTTGAGACTAGCTATGTAAAATCCCTGTTTTTTCCCGTTCTCACAGAAATTTCGGGTGGTCCTCTCATAGTGCTCCCCTACACTCCCTACAGTCAAGCCTTTCAATGCTTTCGTCTATGTATTGTCTGTCTGTCGCACGGTAACGAAGGAATTTCATATATATGATTATATGTGTTCAACTTTAATATGCAATAAAACTATTTATTACTTAGTTGAATAGTTATTAATTAATATTAATTATAATAACAAAATAATCACATTTGTTTGCTTTTTAGTAAATAATAAGCTAAATATAAAATTTGTTTAAGATTTGAAAAACAAAATTGTATAAAACTTTCACTGTCGAAAGCTTTTATTTCAGCAAATACAGAAATCAAAATAATAATTAAAATTATTGATAATTATTAATGTAACGTAATTATTCGAAAGATTAAAAATACAAGAGCAATATAAAAAAGAATTGCTTATTACTTTTTGTGTCAAAATCTTTATTGAAAAGACATCAACGGGCGCATAAAAATTTGGAACTCTATATTTCTTATCTTCTTTTTTTGAAATAATGTTATTTATATAAAATAAATAAATATGTAATTTATCATTCTAAAATCTTATTCTTTGAAATATTTAAATTTAAATTTTTATCTTCAATGTATACAACAAAAATATACAAAACTAAATAAAAAAAATAATAATGAAGTTTGAAATTTCAAGGAATATAACTAAAAAAAATGAACTGACCACTGAAACTATCTGTACAATTTTCCTTTTCTTTCCACTGAAGCAAAACATTGTCTATAAAATAGGATAGCATAGTCGATAGGAACCAAAATACAGAATAGAATTGTATAGAACAAAAATATAAATATAAAACGCACTTTTACTTCATAAAAACTCTCTTATCACCTTAGTTCTAAAACAATCTAATAATTAATTAAAACAATGTGCAGACCTACGATAAGTACTACTTGTGTATATCAATATTACTATAATATAATGAAAGAAAATTAAATAATAAAAAAAAAGAAAAGTGTACGGACCAAGTGTCTGTAGTGTTTAATAGTATTATTAATAATAAAAAAGCTTTTAAAAATAAACTCACTTGCAGAAACACTACACTGCACAAACACACACGCCTCCACTGACGATCAGTTATGAAATAAGGTACATATCAGTTCCTCCCATTCTTATATACTTGTGTTTTGTAATCTGACCTTTAAAGACGATGGACTTAAAGTCAGGCTTATGTTAGCTTTATAAAATGTTTTTTTTTTGCTTCAAGCTGTATCCCGCAAATAGCTGGGTCACTCAGTCAGACACTCAGTTTCCCATTTCCCCAGGATTATGGAAGCATTGCGTGCTTGGTGAAACTCAACGCCGCACTTTATAATATGATTTTGTTTTTGAGTTTCAACTCTATGTTTTAGTTAATTAGTCAGTCAGTACTTTTTAAGTTTTTATGGTAGCGGCTCTATATTTTCAGTCAGTCGGTCAGTAATAATTTTAGTTTTTCCATATAGTTTTTCGAGTTGAGGCTTTATATGTTAGTCAGTTAGTTTTTGTTAGTAACTCTATTTTATAGCTTAGGTAATTCTTACCCACCATCCTATAAAACTATATGGGCAACTCAACGCCACAAATGTTATTTTTTATAAAATAACCTATGGCGTTGAGCTCCGCTATATTTTTTAAAATTGCCACACTACGGAACACTAAGTTCTCTCTTTTTACATTTTTGTTGCAGCATTAAATTAAATTGGCTAGTTTACATTCATCACTTTTCTTTTCACTAAAGGATAAAATTGGATTCTTCTTCTAGATTCACGCTGTATCCTGTACATAGTGAGGCAGAGATAACCTAATGATAAGATACTCCACTCCCCCTTTGCGTCTAATAAAATAAAAGAACTCCGCGCTTTGTCGTGTCGTGTCTTTGTCGTGTCATTTCCTCGCTCTGGTAACGAGGCAAAGTGCGGCGTTAAGTTCCGCCACTTAACACGCAATGCCTCCAGAATTCCTCGTGAAGTGTCTTGAGGTTAGAATCCCTATGCCTACCTGGTTATATGCGGAATACAGCGCGGAGTTAAAAAAAGATAAAGGCGTAGGGGCAAGGTCTGTAAATTTAGGTGTGACGGTCGCCCGAGTAACACTACTTTGCGCGATGTAATGTCTCAAAAATTGTGAAGTACATAGAGAACGGAGTGTCTTATGTTTCCTAGTTTCCTATCGCCTGCTATATACGGACTACTTTTTTTGCTAAGAGTTTTCTCTATATACGTAGGTATACAATATAAGTAGAAATTAATCAAAGTGATCTAATATCTCTAACTGTTATAAACAGTATGTATAATGTATGCAGGTTTATCCAAAGGAGCGCGCTTTGAATATTTATTAAAACTTTAAGGCTTAATAAACAGACTTTATTTGTACGGTGGCCAGTATATGTGGATCGCGATTAAAGACAATCCATATCTCACTGAGTCACGATGGTCTAAGTTTGTATTTTTTTATATTATCCTAGCAAGCAAAACGCGGCTTCGTCCGCTAAAGTGTATTTATTTATAAATTGAAGCCCATGTGTATAAAAGTAATATATACAGTAAAGTTTCAAGTAAGTTCGTTCGGTAGTTTTCATATACATTCTCACACACTTTCATACTTATAATATTAGTAGAATTTTCTTTTAATATGCATTGTGAACATAGAGAGACAATGAAATTTTGTTATTCAAAATTGGAATTAGTATTTTTTTAAGGTTCAGCCCCTGTCAAAGTAGGTAGAGGGAACCTAGTCGGGAACAAGGTGTCTTTAAACCATATATCCTGTTATATTCGGGACATAGCGGGAAGATTAAATAAAAGATATTATTTTATTAAACTCTACATAAATCATTAAAATTCTATAA
The DNA here is from genome assembly GCA_013403645.1 of Heliconius nattereri. NCBI lineage: Eukaryota > Metazoa > Arthropoda > Insecta > Lepidoptera > Nymphalidae > Heliconius > Heliconius nattereri. Next base: position 14,369,988 of record JAAIXI010000237.1, on the reverse strand, counting down.
AAATGTTCTATAGGATTCTTCCATTAGATAGATTACAATAGGAGCGCATTCAAATCCTGCTAAAATAGTTCATTTCAATCGAAATACATAATACTCGTACATCTTCTAAAATTACTTTTCATGTAAGCAAGCTTTCAGTTAATTTTAACTGACAAATTAACCCAATGATTAAAATTGAAGTTAACACGTTTTGTAGAGTGTCTATGATACATGACTAATGAATTAGAAAGCACGCTCAGGGTTCCCACTTTATATAATATTATTATTTTTTTTAAGTTTTGTTGCTAAATGGCATACAATGGCCGTAGCGTTCCACTTTCATCGACATTGCGTGCTGTTTAGCGGCGGCGGAAGCTAGCACCACTTTTTATCTTATTAAAAGGACGAATTGATAATAATTCAAATATAATATATAAAGAGGCAGGTCGTGGCGCACGGGCTGTACTTCAACTGGCGGAGTAGAGTTCCGCCGTTCAGCAGCATGCCTCTAGAATTTTTATCTTTTCATAGTTCTTTACAGGTCACATGTTTAATAAAGAAATCTTAATACAAATATGCATTATATTTTTTAAATAAAGTCTATTGTCTAGAAAAAAAAGGATATGCGTAGGCCTAAGTGGACTCCGTAGGCGGAGACCTTAAGTTACTTGACTCCATTCTTCTAATAGGGTTATTACGAAACAAGTTTTTTTTATATTTTTTATAGTCTGTAATCTATAGTGCTACTATAGTACTAATTTTATAAACATGAAAGTTTATGAGGATGAATATTTGTTCCACTTAAACGCAAAAATTACTGAATGGATTTAGATGGAACTTTATAGTAATATATGAGTACTTCAGAAGGTATGTTTATACATCATTTATGTTAACATTTTTGTATAAATTGTCTATAATATAACACTAAGCTTAAGCGGGCGAAGTCGCATCTTGGTTTTTTAATTGAATGTGCTAATATCAGGAACAGGCTTGAATTCTAAATTCCTTTTTGTATTAAATTATGGAGGTTATGTTACATCACGGTAATTGTGTCGATGTAAATTCGTGATTTAATTAAATTAAATTTGACCACGGGGGCGAAACGGCACATAAATGCTAGTAAACTATTAAAAAGTTTAAACAATAAAGAAAGCAGCTTCTGATAATAAAAAGATAAAATGCGGCGTTAAGTTCCGCCTTTCAACGAGCGATATTTCTGTAATTGGTAGGAAAGTGGGGAACGTAATATATTACACAACATATTTCCTTGCACCCGTTGCGGGATAAAGCCGGAAAATAAAAGAAACATATTTTTTCTTATAACCCTAAGTTAAATGACATTCTAGGTCAAAAGTGACTCGGTCATGCTGATAACGATTTTAGTATGTAGGTATGTATGTTGTAATATTTAATGGATTATCTTGTCTTATACATAGACAAGGGTGTCACGGGTTCGAATTTCAGTTGAGTGAATTTTATACCAATGAGACGATGCGTGGCGAACCGGGGTGAGGAGGTAGGTTCTCTCTGCTTTCATTGCCATATTATTTTGGATTTACTTAAGACGATTCCACCGATCGGTACATATCGTATCTGATCTCGATCTGTAAGTGTCTTAATACAAGGTTCCCTCTACCTAACCTTTTTTGCACTAGGTTTTTCCTCCGACGACCAGCAGCCTTAGCGCTTACAGTAAAAAATGCGACTGAACTTTACATAATTTGTATAAAAAATAAGTAATAAATATTTGATACATATGTTTCTAGATATTTATTGTAATATTTTAATAAGATCAGGTCTCATATATCAAAATAAAATTATTGTACGTGAGATTTTATTAGGTCTGTTGTGTACAGCAAGCTATATGCTATAGCGTGTATGAATATATTTTAGGACTCAGTATGAAATGAAAGTCGTTGGGGATAGCGCCGGACTGATCGTAATGGAAATCCTTGCGGATGACTTATTTCTGTTCAATAGTACCGATGATATCTATGTACGCAAAGTTATGGGAATCATTTACTACCTTACTAGAGCGAAGAAATGAAAACATATTTTTAACTTCACGCTGTATCCCACACAAAGCAAGGAAGGGAGAAAGAATCTGGGAACCTAATGTTAAGACACTCCGTTCTCATGAAGACATCTCCTTTCTCTACTTTTCATCGAATTCTGAAGACATTGAGTGAGTGGCGAAACACAACAGTTTAGCCTCGTTATCAGAGCGAGGAAATAAAAATATTTAAATAATTCATTCCCTCAAATGAAAATCGTCAAACCTTATAATCGTCGCGTTTACAATCGAACGCTGTGCTGCCACGACCCTACGGCCTAACAGTAAGTTTAATGTCAGAATTATTGCCGTAGAAACATCGACTTTCTCACATATGTATGTGGTGGATTAGAGCCTTTATATACTTTTCTGTTGCTAAGAACATATACTCGTATAATAAAAAAGAATCTAAAGATCGAATTTTTTGGGAAGTCCATTTTTTTTGGGTTTTAAATAGTTTGGATATTAATACTGCATTCTTTTTATAATAGCTACTGGATAGTATAACGTAGTTGATACTGTGCTTCACTTATTGTAAAGGTGGCGGATTAGATTCCCACTTAGGGGAAATAGGTAATATAATCAATATTTTAATTATTGTAATTTGCACACTTTGGTAGATAAAGCGCGGCGTTGATTTGATAAAATGACAGAATAAAAGGAGCATATTTAATACTATTATAAATATATCCCGTAAAAGTACAATAAAGTAATAAACGTAAAGTGGTAGACTAAGGTCCCATATTTTTACTTAGGGTTTATATATTTTTTATACAACTGTAAGCCTAGGATATTCCGTACTCATTAAGACACTTGCGTTTTCCACTTTCCGCCGAATTCTGGAGGCATTGCCTGTTGAGTGTCAGAACTCAATGTCGCGCTTTGATTCGTTACCAGAATGAGAAAATATAACATATTTTATTTCATCGAGTGAGAATAGAACCCACACACCTATGATGCCTCTACGCCACGACTGACCTCAACTAACTACGTATATAAGTGCAAAATATCCAAATATAGATAGCTTATAATGCCTTAGGTAACAGTGCTGAACTGTCCTTGACTAAGAATGCGGCGCCTCTGCCTACGCGTGATAGGATCCGGGTTCGATTCCATAATGATGATCCGAGAGAGGTGGATTCTTTCATTTTTTATAAGGAACTACTACTTATAATAAAAAAGACTTTGAACTATTTTTTGTGAAATATTTGATATTTTAGATTATATTTGTTTATCCTTTAAATATAGAAATTTGAGTAGTTTATAGTTGCTAGTAAGCATAGCGGCACAGCGTCTGTATGTAAGCACTATGATTATAAGTTCAATTTTTTTGGTAGGTATACGGCAAAAAATACTATGTAAATAATCGAAGCTCCTGTACTAAGGAAAAATAAAAAAAACTTTCCTAGCATTTTCACGATTGTAGGTCAACGACAGCGTGGCTTATAACAATTGTAAAACTTAGACTTAGAGCGTTAGACAGATATCAAATTGATCCTCTAAGGTTTCCGGATTCCGGTTACTTATTTTGAGGTACAGAACCCTAAAATTGCGTACTGGTGTAAAAGGAGAAACCACGTCTTATAGGTCTTAGGGTCTTGTTCATGTAAAGTAATTATACGAGTATATCGACGACGTCAATACATTCGTCTTTATGTCCACTAACGGAACCTTACTATGTTGAAAACAACCAATAAATATGTGTTTATTTATATATAAGTATGTTTATTTAATAGCTAGAATTTACTATCTTATACTGTGGATTCGCCCGAAATGAAAGTCATTAATAATTGTGTATGAAACATGAGACAGATCCCTGATTTCTAAGATAGCATGGTCGTCATGGCGCAGGGGCACAAGCGTGTGACTTATAAACGCGACGGTCGTGGATTTGATTCCCATTCAGAGGAATTAAATGTTGGCAAATCTCGGCGTTAAGTTCCGGCGCTGAACACGCAATGCCCACATATTCGGCGGAGAGTGGGGAACGGAATATCTTAACACTAGGCTACCAGGTTTCCTACAGAGTGATGTGTGACGCAAAGACAGTATATAATACTAAACTTATTATACTAACGTATTTGATGAGTAGCATTCGTTGAAAAGGTCGACAGTTCCTTATAATGAATGCTCTGTCAATTGTGGAAGAGATTTATAGTGTAAAGGGCACTATTTACTAATAAAGGACTGAGGTCCGTCGCTGGGCAGACCACTGCGAGCAGACCACGTGCGACTGTATAAGTGACGGTTGCGGGTTCGATTCCCACTCGGGGGAGTTAAATAATTTAAAGTGTACACTAAGTTTCAAATATCATAAAGCCTGTACGTAAAAAAATGTCCAGTAAAATGTAGAGCTTGAATTTTATGAAGAGTGCGCACAGATCTCTTATTCTTTTGCCGGTGAACTTGAGACTGTTGCATTGCTAAATATTTAACTTGAGTCACATTTCACATTTATTTTGTTAGGAGAGTATATTCATCGAGGAAGGTTATAATGCAGCCGATTTCACTATACCTGCGAAAGAGTTGACATTCCTGTATTTATGAACCGATATCAACTTTGAGGTCGATCTTGAGATGCCGTTTTAATAATCTATGAATGAAGGAACAACTTTTTAATACTTCTATTTCACCATGCGGGTAAACCCGCCGGGAAAAGCTAGTGAGATCATCAGGATAATCTCGAGCAAATAATATTTAGGTGGAAAGTATTAGACGAAAATAATGTGTCACTGAAACCTTCACGTCACTAAGCAAGGTCTTGCAACAGTTCAATATAAATATGGATATTACATTTTAAAATATTACTCATTCATTCATTGTCCTATTTCTCTCGTATTACATCCATCCATTTATCTATCCTATTTCTCTCAGAGATGTTATTTAGTGTTTAATGGGCATTAATTATATATGAAAGACGTCGTGGCACAGTGGGAAATGTGACGGTTGTGAGGACGCGACGCGACGGCTCAATTCCCACTCGGAGGAACAGTTTAAATATAAAAAATCTGTGACTGTAAACGGGACTATTAAAATATTAATTCTTCGCTCTGGTGTCTCTGTATAGTCGCAATGCCTTCAGAATTCGGCAGAAAGTAGAGAACAGAATGTTTTAACACTGGGTTCCTTCTGCCCACCCTTCTGTGTGCGAGATTCAGCGTGAAGCTGTAAATATCGAAATTAAAATAATATTTACATTACACCTGATGCCGTCATGAATCATATGACGGATGACCATGGCATTGTCCAATTCTTTTAAAATGCGGGTAATTTTGGAAAATTCATTGAAGGTCATACGTTATAGCATCCGGATAGGCTAAGCTCGAAAGAGGAAATTTAGTTATAAAAACAATCAATTTTATATAAAATTTCTAGTATATATTTGTCCTGCACTTTTCAAGTGCTTGGTGGGAGGTTGGTGGTTATATTTTTATTAAATCCACGCTGTATCTCGCACATAGCAGGGTAGGCAGAGGGAACATAGTGTTAACACACTATTTTCCGCACGCACTGCTCGATTTCCAAGAAGTTGTGTATGTTGATGATGAAATTTAACGCCGCGTTTGTTTAACGCAGCGGAAAAATTAAAGAAAGAAGGAAATGAAATTGCTTTTTTTGCCCATAATTTACATTACGTGAGTCTTTATGCCATTTTAGACTCAAGAGCGTAATATATTGTCGTCGTATATTGAACGAATTTTAAAAAAGCAGAAGTCCTCAGTTTGTCTGTATATTGTCTTTTTGTATGTTTGTTACGCGATTACCGCCCTAATTATTATGTAGGAATTTGGATTTTTTTGTAAGGAAGGTCATGTTTTACAATTGGTTCCATATAAATTGTATTACTATAATTCAATGTCATCAAAATAACTAAAAATACTGCAAGAATTTTTTTTATCTAATAGAGTCTAACTTTAAGTAAAATTTAATAAATGAGTTGTAATAACTTGTAAGAATTTCGACACAGCTTGAAAAGAACGTATGGCTTAGTAGTCTTGGACGGTTTTCAAGAAGCGCGTTGAAATATTTAGGTATTACACGTTTTCTAAGATATTTTTCTTTGATATATCCTTAGTTTAGAATAACATCTTGAGAATGTAAAAAACCTAATAAATCATTAAAATTAAGATCCGTGAATCTTACCGGATGTATGGAGGAATGAGGAAAATGTCTTTACTATTTCATTCATAGTAATATATAATGTTACTTGTTCTAGGTCCTTTATGTGACTTTAATTAGTACCTACCTATATTTAACAGTTCGGGCCGTCGCGGCATAAATGTGCGACTGTAAACGCGACGCACAGGTTGTGTGTTCGATTCCCACTTGAGGAAATTTAATGTTTAATATTTTTATTTTATTTGATGACTTTCGCCACTCAACAAGCAATGTCTTCTGAATTACAAAAAATGCGAATAATAGGGAACGGAGGTGTCCTAATGGGAACGCGGTATCTTAACATCAGATTCCCAATTTCTCTCTGCCTAGCCTTCTTGCTACGTGCGGGATAGAGGGTGAAGGTAAAAAATATATATTAATAGTTTTCATTTATATGACAGGAACAGAGTCCCATAGCACCGGGTTCCCTCTGCCTACCCTGCAAAACGTACTATAAAAAAAGAATATCCAAATGGAACCAACACCCGTAGAAATATTATGCAACACTTATCCATACTTCCTTTAATCGGCTTAAAGTAATTTTAAATATATATTTAAATTGTTTGTCTTGAAATGAATCAGCGACATTGTTTCATAATTGTGTTACGAAAGTCCTCGTCATAATCGGCTACCTTACTTACGCCTGAATACTCGAGGTGGAAAAAACACATATGTTCGAGAGATACGGATAACTTGAAAAAAAAAACAAACAGCAAATAGCGGAGGGTGGAATGATGCAACACTAACTACATTTTTCACTAGAAAAAATAAAATAAAAGAGAATGCTTCTAACACAGTATATTTAGCCTCATTGTAATTCTACTCAAATATACTCCTTGTTTAGAAAATTACGTAAAACTGCTTTTTAAAAAAAAAAAATCAGTACAATAGGTTAAATAGTGGTAATTGGACAGTCTTTCTTTAGTCTTTGCAAAAACTTAATATAGGATCGTGTTCTTTTATTCTAATTCATAGAATATCCCCTCGAATAAAAAACAAGTTTGTACCTGCTGCTTGGGTCGCGTCAACTGGAAGTATTCTGAAGTATTTTTTTAACATTGTTATATTTTTTAAGATTAGCAGAAGGAACTTAGTGTTAAAATGTTAAGACACCCCGTTCCCATTAAACCACTACTGTTCCCTTTTTTCATATTAAGTATTTTATGTCAAAGCGAAATCGAAATGTTTACAGTTGCACGCTTGTACCGCTGCATTACGAATCTACAGTTCGTACAATAATTATTACCAGAACAAAAAATAATATCCGATTTAAGCTTAAGAAAACAATCAGCCCAATATTCATTAGAATTAACGTTCGAGACCCTATATCCTATTCTTTGATCGTTCAATTTACACAAGGAGCCTTGTAACATTTAAATGGGTCCCGACTGTTAATTCTAATGATATATTTTCTTTTTAATTTTATTGCAGTCGGCTTTTTTATATAATATTTTTTATTCTTTAAGATGGAGAATCTAGTGTTAAGGAACTCCAGTCTCCGCTTACCAGTTGAACTTTGTCTTGTCAGAGGGGGGATATGATAATAGTCCATTCCCTCGTATGAGAATCGAACTCACAACCATCACGTGCCCTCTAAGACGCTGTCCCACTTATAAATATTTAGTTATGAGAAATCCCATATAACCTTGCCTCCTAGCCTCGTCTGGCGCGTGGGCGCTATTGTAAAACACGTATTAACATTATAATGTATATAATTTAATTTAAAGTGTCAAATTCTTCGTGTCATATGCAAATATGTAACAGAGGTCGCCAGTTCGATATCCGGTGAAGGTTATACTTTCGTTTTGTTGCATCTTTTTTTCTAATTGTGGAGTAACCAAGTAGTATAAGCTGGTTGTACTTCCACAGTAGTTTATTTAAAAAAATATATAGATTTTAAGAGATATTAATATTCAAACTCGACAGATTTTGATCTCGGTGAAAAGAGGGTTTTTTAAACATTTTAAGTGAAACAGCGGGATTCTTTCGCTAAAAGCGGGACAAAAAAAATTATGAGGATTTAATTTATTATTCATCTATAAATTGAGTTTTTAATAATGCTTACTATGGTGATAGACATTAAATACAAAATGTTTTTTTCAAAACGTCACTATCGTTAAACGGTACTATTTTAGCTCACCATATTGTGTAAGGCAGTTAAGTCTACAGAATAATTATACGCAACTTACGAATATATTTATTTGTATTTCTATGGAACTGTTAGTAACTAATTCAAATCTTAAAGTAACAGAAAAAGATTTCTCGCAGTACTCGCAATAATTCGTGAAAACGGAATATACCTGTCGTGATAGGGATATTTCATTTTTAGGCTAAAAATAGGGACGACTGGCAACGCTAGAGTCATTCGTCATTTTGACGGTGAAGAGCATTTAGCAGGCAAGGCAGTTCCTCCATTCTTTACTTTAAACAGTGTGTGAGGGTTTTGGTTACTATTGTCACTCGGTGGAATGAATAGGTTTCATTTCTTCGCTCCGGATAAACAATAAAGCGCAGCGTTGAGTGCCGCCTCTCAACACGCAATATTTCGTAAATATCGCAGTGCTTGCTTACCCCGCAATATGCGGGATACAACGTGAAACTATAAATAATATCAACACAGATCTTCTCTCTGGTCAGTGAAGAGGCTGACGCGTCTCGTACGTAACAAATAATTAATTTCTTTGTAAACATGATTGGTTAATTATGAACTAATTGTGTTAACTATGTGACCCATAAACAATGGGTTTCGCAACCCATCGATGGCTTTGTTTTGCTTCTAGAAATGAAAATTATTGTAATTATATAATATGTGTCAATCTTCTTAAGTACTGAGGAAGTTGTGGGTTCATTTTCTATTAAAAATGTAGTAATGATAAAGTAGCTGGGTAACCAGAGACCATCAATGGCACAGGATATGACCGTAAACGTGACGGTCGTGGGTTCGATTCCACTCGGGGGAATGAATCATTGTTATTTCCTCGCTCTGGTAAGAAAACGAAGCGGCGTTAAGTTTAGTTATTCAACAAGAAATATTTCGTGAATTCGGCGGAAAGCGCGGAACGAAGAGTTTCTTTAAACAAATATATGATTATATTTGATATTGTTTATGCTATGATAAAAAATTATACAATATCGCTGTTTACCTAAACAGAGTCCATAAACGCGACAATAATGGGTTCGAATCCTCAAAATAAACTATATTATATTATCTTTTCATCGCTTTCGTAATAAATCGCACGGAAGTGTTTTAAGGTCCTCACCTTCCCTCTGTCCACCCTGGTATGTGTGGGATACAGCGTGAAGCGGGAAAAAAACTGCTGAACCATCGCGGTATTATCATATATTGGTATATAATGTATAAAAACAGGGAAATCCGTCTCGCGAAGTGATATTAAATTATTATAATAAATTGATCCGATTTCAAGAAAAAAATATTCGCATTTATTCTTCTTTAACTATCATTTGACATTTAGTGTTTTGTGTTTTAATAAAGGGCTTCTCAAATTTATTGTTGATGGGTCGCTTTTTCATTAACACTCGAAAGAGTGAAAATGAAAATGAGCTGTAACTGCGTAAGTTTATTCATCAATTTTCATCCCGCACACATCAGGGTATACAGAGAGAACAAGTAACAAGACAAAGTGCGGAGTTGAGTTCACTCAACACACAATGCATCCAGAATTCGGCGGAAGCGGGGAACGGAAGTATCTGAACGGGAACGGAGTTCCATCTGTCTATCAAACTAAGTAAAATAAGACTATAGAACATATAAAAAAAATTGAAACAACACTATCCCTGACTTACGTACAAACGTTGGTTACTTGAACTTTACTAAGACTGTAGTAGCCTTCACAACACAATGCTACAATTATTCTTTTGAGTTACATCACTAGTGACGCTTATGGTACAGTGCCGCAGAGGTCACCGGTTCAATAAAGGAAAGGGCAAATATTTGTACAACTATCTATCATATAGGTACAAAAAATTATTTTTTTAATTAAACTTTAATGTTTGAATAAGTTGGAAGCCGTCATGGCGCAGTGGAACAAGCCTGTGACTGTAAACGCGGTGGTTGTGAATTCAAATACAATTAAAATAATTAATTCCCCAGAGTGGGAATCGGACCCACAAACAGTTTTACAGTGAAACACAGTTCCATTGCATTTATCGTTCATATAGATATATTTATTTGCTTTAAATCATCTTGTCCGCTCAAAAATATATAAATTTTCACATACCACTGTAATTGTATACATTTTTTTAACAGTTAGCGATTGTTTACGGTCCGATCTTCCTGTGAAGCGAGTTTGAACTAATTTTGTTCGTTTGAAGTTTATAACGGTATTGAGACAACATTTTACTAGTCTCGATTTTAATATTGTAAGTTGAAGAGTGTGTTTATTTAAACGCGCTAATCTCAGGAACTACTTATGCCAATCGAATGAAACATTCAATATTTTCATTTCTTATCGCTGATCCACTCAGATGAGTTCCTTTACACTAGTTTCCTCTGCCTGGCGTGATTCCAAAAATATGAATAAAACTCTTCCGTTGCCGAGTGACTAACAGACAACGCACAGACGAAACTACTGGACGTGGAAACGTTGAAATTTTGGCATGGAGGCAGGTCAGGGAGTGTAGGAGGGCACTTAAAGAGGAAAGCTTGTAATTGCTTCGGGATTGGGCTTTTGTAATCCCGAAGCAATTACAAGCTCTCCTCTTTCCGTTTTGCATTTTATATTTGATATTCTCTACAAACAAAGTTGTGGACGACGGCTAGTATATTGCAAAATTAATATTATAATCTTTATTATATCTGAGTTAATTGTTGGCGAATGAATGAGGAACACAAGTTTATTGACAGTTATAAAATAATTAACATACATTTAGAACTAATCACAGGCTGTTTCAAACAATGTCTCGAAATGATTTTAAAATGACGCCATTCCTCTCGTAGGCGAACGGCATTTTACTATTAATACGTGGACGGAGTGCTACGATCTCTGCATATCTCTCTCGCTTCAACCTACACATACGTATCCTCCCTTAGATAATGGTAGATAATAATATGTACTATTGATTATTTAATAAAAGTGTTATAATTAATCGAAATTATTTAAGGTTCTAAATTTACAAATACTGAAAAATAATAAAAATATTGGTTACAATTGCCGACTTCTAGGAAGGTATTATATTAAAACAAAAATATTGCATTCACGATTAACTTTTACAGACTCTGAATCATCAATCACCTTGAAAATTAGTCACTTAATGCAAATATTAATAATTGCAATCGATTATGTTAAAAAATCGATATTTTGATTGCAAAATCGATTTTGTTGCCATTATGGCGCGGTTAGGAAATTTATATTTTTTTCTAGAAATATAAAGAATAACTAAATCTATCTTATCGCCTACAGCAGGATAAACAGAGGGAACCTAGTGTTAAAAAAGTACCTCTGTTTCCCACCCAAAGTTTAATTTTCACAAGTTCGTAATTTTGTCAACTTTTAATTTTTTCAACGCTTCGCGCGCACTATACTAGGGCGAGGAAAATAAAATTAATTCATTCCTCCGTAACGGATTCGAACCCAAAACCATCGCATTTATAGTCAGAGAGTCAGGTCGCATCTGCTGATACGACACAATATTCTTTGTGATAATATGAAAAGAAAATTAAAAACCTTAACATTCTCTCCACCAGGAATCGAATGAGTAACCGCCGATTGACCTAAATTACGCGAACCTACTAAAATATAGAACATTATGAAACAAAATTCAAAGAAATCATACAAAACAAATGACTTTCAATGTCAAACATTACGTATACAGGGTGATATGATTCACGTATTTCATCCGGAATTACCATATTACGCTTACTTTGTTTTCATCACTAATTTTATTGTGACTTTCAAATATTTTGGCCTCATGTTATGTAAGTATGCATGCTGCGTTGGGTTACGTTTATGGATAATTAAATGTTCATCACTCCCAAGAGGTTTTTTTTTCTACTTTCGCTCTGACAATATCTCGAAAATAGGGCCGAAAATAGGGAATTGAGTGGCTTAACTATGATGATTATGAATATAAAAATAATATTGTTTTAAGAATAGGTTCTGTTCTTTACCTCATTCATTGTTGAGTTAGGGAACTTAACGCCGCGTCATGCTTAAACAGAACGGAGTAAGAGATATATCATTATCACATATATAACAGAGCTAATGTCTGTTTCAAAATGAATTGAAACTTAACTTTAAAATCCAAGGGAAAAATTTCGTAAAAAATTGTAATTTATGAAATTTTACAAATGAATCACAATTAATGCTAGCGTCTATGTTCTAGTCTGGATTCATATACATATATAGATAAAAAAAAACTCGGCGTTAAATTGCGAAGCTAAGCTCGTCATTTCTCTAAAACAAAAGGACAGAAAGTGGGGGGCGGAGTATCCTAATACTAGGTAGTAGGTTCGTCTGTGTATGTGGGAGATGCTAAAACAAATATAACAATATGCTGTCGTCACGCTGTGCTCCGCATATAGCAGGCCTCAATACCTGACCGTATTCTCTAGTGGGAATGGAACTCACAACCATCATGCTTACAGTCATACATTATAATATAATGAAAATGAACAATATTTGCTTTTAATTCATTACAATATTCTTATAACGTGAAAGGTATATTGTAGGTATTATAAGGATACTTAGCCCTGACCTTAATATTTGAATATGTTTTTTTTATTAAATACAGCCAAGTGTGAATTGGAATTGTAAATAAAAGGGTTCTGTGATGTTTTATTACATGCAACCTAGCCCGTTCGATAGGCAAAGTGACGTCATGGAACCTCCTACCTTACAACAAAAGTAATAAAAAAAAATTAAGCTGACGATTAAATTTCAATTACAAGATGGCCACAGGTGGATACCTAGACTTAAGACACTCCGTTCCCCATTTTCCGCCGAATTCTGGAGCCTCTCTCGTCACGAGAGCTAAGAAATGAAATTTACATTTAAATAAATATTTCCTCTATTTTTTAAATAATCAAATTGAATATTTAAAGCCTAGTCTGGTTCGATGTGTGCGTTGTTTGTAGGTTACTAAGTAACTGCAGACTTTTATAGGGGGGCTTATACACAATTGAATAAATACACAGTCCTATAATAATGAGTTTGTGTCTTTCACTTGCGGAACTCTAAATCCAAGTCACGACTTACAGGTCAAATATTTATATTGTCTTCGTTATAATCTAATATATATGTATTAATAATTATTATTCTTGGTTATATATTTTTTTGTTTTAAACCATTTCGAAAATTTAGATGATATCGCTTTGGATGATAAACCTACAGGATCTAACTGTAAATGTTGAAATGCAATAGTTGTGGTATCTATGGGCGCTGGAATGGAGGGGAGAGGTCTATACACATCCTAGAGAAATTTCGCGCCTATCCCAAAATTTTTATCAAGAAAAAAATTCGCTTGATAAGAAAGCTTTATACAAAGAATATCTCTAGATATCAATGTGATATCAATCTCTATTTGGGTAAATACATATTTTTATCGCTCTAGAAAGACAAAACGCGACGTTGAAATCTGCCATTCACTACGCAATATCTCGAAAAATAGAGAATGGAGTGTCTTAACACTAAGTTTCTTCAGCCTACTCTCCTATATGCAGGATAAGATAAACCTAAATAAAAAAATATACCAAAATGACATCCATGTTTTAAATGCGTAAATTCCCTGCGCTGGGAATTGAACACACTGCCAACTTAAATCAAAATTATAAAGACTTGTTTCTATATGATTCATCAATACATCAATTGAGTGTAACGTCCTTGTCTCAAAATGTGTTCGCAAAATACTATGTAATGTAATTTTAATTGTACCGGAAAACATTTTATAATAAACTAAATGATTTTGATTTATTCTGTAGATGTTTTGAATAATTTTAGGGGTCCGTACCACAAAAGGTAAAAATGGAACCTACCTACCTATAGGATAACTTTGTTCTCTGTCAAGACCATGTCTGTCTGTGAAGACCTTCACCTCGAGATCGCATGGAGGTATCAAGCTGAAATTTATATCAAATATTTAGTGTTTTATCCCTCGGGCACAGAAAAATGGGTTTATAATCTATACTAATATTATAAGGCTGAAGTGCTTATTAGTTTTAGCGCCATAATCTCAGAAATTTTTAGTATCGAAAAATTCGCTTTGTCTTGTAACCAGCCTGAGAAAAGGACAATATATAGTTTTTAATTATTTTAAGTTCAATAGTTTTTTTTTTACTTCCACAGTGTATCCCAAATTTAGGAGGGTAGGCAGAGTGAACCTAGTATTAAGACACTCTAATTTGCGAGACATTACCTGTTGTATGGCAAAACTCAACACCTAGCTTTGTCATGTTATCAGAGCGTGGAAATGAAAATAGTTTAAATATATATATATTTGTGGGATATGCTTATCCCCTAGTGAGGATCCAATCCACAGCCATTGCGATTTCAGTCAGACACAATGAAAATCGGAACGGAAAAATGTATTAAATATCTTCAGTCTTGTAAACGTCTCTGAGTGTAGTATTTATATTATTAGTTCAATAGCTTTATAAATACAGTTATTACATTGAAATTTTGCCCTTTTCGTCTGAAATATGTCAGTGACGTGATCTAAAAGGCTTTTGACTATTAAATGTTTGAAATAACCTTAAATTTATATTATATCTACCTTTTACCTGCGGCTTCGCCCGCGTTGTCAAATTGAAATAACTAAACTCGCTCTGGTAACGAAATAAAGCGCGGCGTTGAGTTCCGCCACTCAACACGTATCACCTCCTGAATTCTCTACTGTCCTCCCCGACAGTGGGGAACGGAGATTCTTAACATTAGGCCCCCAGATTCCCCCTGCTTCCCTTCTATAAGCGGGATACAGTGTAAAACTAAAGAAAAATATATATAACGGAGTAAGTAACCTTTAAATTGTATACGCTATTAAATTTGACGAGCATTTTATGTATTTGGTTAATCTTTGTATGAGTGATTCAATTCTTTTGTGTTCAAGATCCGCTTGCTTTTAAACGTTGCTAAGAACGAGATTTTCTTTTCATTTGTTGAGTTCTGTATATAGTACCTTTTTTGTATGTTCATTCGACGATTCTTAAGTTAGAATATATAATCTTATTTACTTACTTTTGCTGCAGAGAAAACCTAGTCTTAAATCACTCCGCTAAGCCACTGGCCATGAATGTCGGAGCTTAACGCTGCGTGTCAATGGAAATAAAATATATCCAATTATTGATTTTGGATGAGCCGATGGCCCGGCGCTTGATTGTGAACGCGACGATTGTAGGTTCGATTCTCCTCATTTTCCCACTCTGATAGATAAGCCTCGGTGCGTGGGGAACGAATTGTCTTCACACTCGGTTCCCACTTCTTAGCCTAGTCTGCGGAAAAAAGCGTGAAGCTGTTTTTATTTTTCCAAAGGGATTTCTAAACTGGCGCGTGAATCCCACACATGCTTGTTAGTTACGGTTTTTTGTTAGAACGCTTTTTGTTGCACGGTAGCGCGTTAATTCAAATACCGGAACTAAATTTTAAAGGCAATACTAATTATGTTATATAGAAAACTTATTTTAGAATACCACTACTGTATTGTACAAGCCGGACGTGAATTCATCATCGTTTTAAAGATGTGTTTTTTTCAGCTTCACTTGTATCCTGCATATAGCGAAAGAACCTAGTGCTAATACACTCCGTTCCTCACGCATCGCTCAAATTTCGAGACATTGTGTGCTAAGTGCTTGAACTAAAGATTTACCTAATCGTTTTATCTTCCCAGCATATAAATTGAAAATAACTTATTCTCTCGATTGAGAATCGAACCTTCAATCATCGCGTTTACAACCCGACCCACTGGGAAACGATAGTGTAATATAATAATGTGCAGTATTTAATCTATGTCTAGATGCGATTAAGCTAACATATATTTTTCACCAAAATATATTATATTTCCAAATATGCCAAGGTCTCTAATTCGTATTAATCAGCGTTCTTAGTGTTCTTAAATCAATACCTTTCATATATAAAATTCTTCCGTTACTGATTGACTGACAGTCAATATACCGAAGAAACTACGAAATTTAGGATGTGTGTATCCTTGGGGTTAGGAGCAAAGAGAGGATTTCGCAAAATTTCTATAGAACCGGGAAAGAGTCAGAGTTTACGTTTTATACCTAGTCCATGTAAAAGAAGTTGTGTGCCATGTATTTTATTTCTTTTTTGGCGTCACGTTATATCCAGCTCAGAGCAAAGTAGAGGCAGAGGGCAGAGGAAACCTCGAGGTATTATTTACTTATTAAGTTAGGTCAGTTAGTCGACTGTGTAATAAAATATAGGAAAATGAAATGGGGCCAATTGTTATAATTGTATCATCTCGAGTTATACGTAGCTTAGTTAACATTAATATGGTATTATTGAGCTGGTGTGATGATGGAGCCAGGACCTGAATAGTGGAAGTCTTTAGACTTTACTAATCAGCAGCTAGAGTTTAGGCTCATATAACTTATAGCTCCGAACACATTAAATAGCAGTTGTAGGACATAAAGATTAGAGATGCATTATTGTCACTGCCTTGTTCTCCACTCAACACGCAATGTTTCCAAATTTAGATAGTGTGTGGGAAATGGAGTGTCTAAACACTAGAGTCTCTTTGCCTACCCTGATATAAACTACATAACCATAAGTTGGTGGGTAGCCCACTACGAGTGGGTATCGAACCCTGAACCATAGTCAGAATCTGTCCCGCTCTACCGTGTCGGCGTATTAGATAAATAATAAAAATATAATATATATCGATTTTGTAACAATATCCATTTGAAATGTGCAAACTTTCAAATAAACCTTTCAACACAGAAAATCACTAATAATTTAATGATGCCACCATTTAAATTATTCATTGGTATTTCAAAATTATATATACATATTTGAAATATTAACATATATTTTTGTTTGTTTATTTGCTTAGCATATATATTTATATATCGGTACATAATTTATTTTTGGACTGCGAGTACCTACTAGAGTCGCTCGCAGCTTAGCATGCGTAGACTTCACCCCGTTAAGTGGAAAATTCCCTTCTTTCCCGCCTTCGTAGGTATTTTCGAGTCCTCTACACTTGTGTGTTGAGTGGCAGAGCTCAACGCCACGCATTGCCTCGCTATAAAGCGAGGAAATGAAAATATTAAATATTTGATTATAGTAATAGTTGTCCTTTACTTAAGTGACCTAATACTACGTTTTTTATTTTCTAACTTTCTTTTTAGCTTTACGTTTTATTTCACCCACAAAATTAGGAAGCGGTTCTCTAAAGTCAAAATGCTACGTTCCCCAGTTTCTGCGGAGCACGAGACATTGCGTATTACAAAGCGGAACTCAACGCCGCCAAGATAATCAAAATAATTCGTCCTCGAGTGGGAATCGAAACCACAACCGTCGCGCTTAGAGTCAGAAGTGATTCCACCGCGCTACGCCCACTACACCAAATTAACAAAAAAAAGAATAGTCAGAATGCTTAAGTAGTATTATAATTCGATTTTAATGTATTAGTGTACGAGTATATTAAATATTTATAAACGTCCACGTTACAATTAGCATTTTCTAATTCTGTTTCGATATGGTGCAGTGAAATATGTAGCTTTGACTTTTATGGAGGTGGACACGGGTTCAAGGACTAACTTAAGGCTGAGTTGTTAAAAAAATTTAAAGACTAGCTATCCGCTCGCGGCTTGTCCCGCTTAAACTGCGTAATTATTAAATTACTAATCTTTCATTTTCTAATATTACTTAATATCATTTTAAAAACAATTTATATATCTATATTTAAAAGTGAAGTTTTAGCTATTCAATAAAACAATTAGGTATTTATAAAAAACATTTTTATTTATAAACCGATTGAACTAAGACAAAAACTAAATGTTAAGGGACAAGCTTTGTCAAAATACAATCGTGAAGACTGTTGAGCCGTTTCTGATACCAGTGTGAACAAACGCACGTACAAACAAATTTAATTATATATCTTTTATGTATAGACACCGTTCCGTTATAATTTTATTATAAGTAAAGGCTATCGACCTAAGCCCATTTAAACTTTTAGTGATATTATCGCCAAACTACCTATACAAGATGTTTATATTTATTGTAGCGTATTTGGTACTCTGATGTATAAGCTATATCACTGTCAAGCTCGAACTGAATCTTTTCAGTAGTTATTGCGTGAAAGTGAAACAAACATACATCCTTACAAATCCTTACAGATCAGGGATCGAACCCACAAGCAGTCGCTCTTACAGTCACACCCTTGCGCCACCAATGGCCTCAATAATATAATAAATATAATATTAAATGAATAATCAAATAAAAATTTGCTTCACGCTGTATCCCGCACACAGCACACAACAAGGTAGGCCCAGGGAACCTAGTGTTGTTAACACACTCCGTTCCCCACTTTCTGCGGAATTCTGGAGGTATTGCGTGTTGAGTGGCAAAACTCAACGCCGCAATACAAAATGTTAGTGCTCGCAACTTGGTTTGCGTGTATTTCACCACTTGTATTTAATATCTAGTCTAGTCTATTTAGTCTAGTCTAGTCTAGTTTATTTTTAATGTCTAGTCTATTTAGAATTCCATATAAGATGCTGAAGATATTAAATTTTATATGTTATCGGTAATTTGATAAGGATCTATAAAAAAGATTATAGAATTTACGACATCTTATGCAATAGTGGAAGCCAAGTTCTGAACGACTGAGTCACGCGAGACATTCCGTTAAGCTTTTGTTACAATTCATTTTCAATATAAATTTGTATGTATAATAGCATTGAGAAATATACATTCTAGATATTTACGAAATATGCCTTAAATTATATGATAATGGAGATGAGAATCAAGTTTTTTTTAGCTTTACGCTGTTACCTCTTTCGACTGCGCGAGGAAGTCGCGGGTAGAAATTAGTTTCTAAAAGAAACAAATTGGCTAAGACAAGTTGCATTCAGCCTAAAAATGTTATAATAAATCAAAAGTTTATTATCTATTATAATTTATTAGTGGCAATTTAAATTCAAATGATCTATTTCCATAATAAATATATTAGTTGTAATTTATAGATATAGCTCCATTTTATAGTTTTGTAATATTATATAGATTGAAATGTTTGCCGGAGTCGTGGCGCAGTGTTAACGCGGCGTTAAGTTGTGCATGTTTCAAAAATTAGGTTTGTAATCAAAGCGAAAGGCAAAGCGTGCGACTTATGGGTTCGATTTCCTCGCGGGCACGTAATATTTTGTATGCTGCGACCTCCAGAATTCGGCAGAAAGTGGGAAACAGTAGAGTCTTAAGCCTAAACCTTTCGACTGTAAATTCTTTTATGTACTCATTATATTTTTGATAGCTGATAATTCGTAACAGTTGTCTAATAAATAAAATAATACGGCATTTTGGAGCACTCAACTGCAAGTGCAAGTGCAAGCAAGTGATTTGTAAGTTTACAATACGTTATTCACACACACATACATGCATGGATGTGTGATCACGTGTCACATTAACTAATTATAGGTAAAATAAAACTATATATTTTTATAGGTATCTATATATTTTTAATCAAAATATATATGTACAAAAAATACTAAAATAGCACTATGTAATATACATTACAATATTAAGCCAACATAGCAGATACTTAAAAAAAATATTTAAATGGTACAAATAAAAAGAACTAACTGGGAATCAAATCTACACCTAAACCATTATAAATTATTACTCCAAAGAATTCGTAAAATATGATTTGTAAAATATCATCATTTACATTTTTTTTCTATTAAACATGCAATTTACAATTCTTAGTGTTTTCTAAAATAAAGTTTATATATGAGGACAACTTCTATAATTAAATAAAAAAAACACAGATCTAAAAAACATGCATATTTTTTTTACGCTTCACGCTGTATCTTGCATATGCCAAGGTAGGCAGAGGTAACCTAGTGTTTAGTCACACCGTTCTCCGCCGTTCAATTTACCAGACATTACGGGTTAAGTACCGGAACTTACCGGTGCACTTTGTTATTAACAACAGAAAAATAAAGGTCAGAGAAATGAATCACGTTTTTTTTTCTATAAAAAGTGCGTTAAATACATATGAAGAAAATATAGATTTTCGTATGTATTTATTTTCAGTGGATATATAATTTAAGAGGCACAGGTTCAATTCCAGGTATAGCTAAAATTTCAATAAAATATTTAAATAGGAATCCGAATTACACTTTTAATTAAAATATAGAAAAGGAATGTTTTATTATATATATTTAAATATATATATAAGTTTCCATAATAATGTACTAAAATAGGTACTCTAATCTATTATTACAATGTTATTTGTGTTTGTAACAAATTATTTTTCCGTATCAAATCAGTTCCGACTTTTTCAGTGTGATAATGATATAAGATCTCAATAGATAAAGTACGGCGTTAAGTTACGCACATGGGATACAATATCTGTAAAATTATTAAAAAGGTCAAAAAATCGTAATATTAATAAAAAAATATAAAATCAAAATTGATATGGAAAAATAACTGAAACATATATTATAACTAAAAATAGCACTTTAACTCTTAAAGTTATTTATTTTTAATACATCACTAATTAAGGCACATACATTTAGAATATGTGTTTATAAATTAACTAAAATACACAAAATACGTTTCATAATGGATTTTTCGAATTCTATAAAAGAAAATTAAAAAAATTAAAAAAAAAACAAATTATTTAACAACAGCCATGTAAAATTTTGATAAAAAAAAAATCGTTATTTAAAAAATCCAACTACCCTCATTTATTTCAATACTATACAAGAAAACGACAAAAAATCCCAAAAAGAACACATTTTTCCTTTCACAATGTTTGCGAATCCAATCTAGATCTCTAAGTTTAAGCTCTCGTAATTCAACTTTGAACCGAAACTTTTCTCTGTATTTCTCTTACTTTTTATCCTTTTTCGTGGAACAACTAATTTAGTAACAGAGTGTTCATAGAATTGTTAAAAAGATAATAATCCGCTACATTTTTTAAAATGCTACACCTGTCCTCATATTTTCTTTTCAATACAAAAAAAAATCTTTTACAATATTCACGCAACCAATTCTCTCAACTTAGTCTTAAGCATTTTAACTTTTTTATTCATTGCGTTCTTGTAATTCAATTTAGAATCGAACCTGCTATCTGTATTTCTTCTGCTTTTTACCCTTTCGTGAAATAATTCATAATAATTTGGTAACGGAGTGTCCATTAAGTTATTATTTTGATAATCATTGGGTAATGGGAGGTCGGGGAAGCACAACGCCATGTTTTGTATGAAATGATTAAACATGGCGGTCTCTGTGAACCATTCGAGGAAATATTGTATGTGTTTGGAGGAGGCGCTCTTTTTAAATGCTTCTTTCTGCAAGGAAAGAAAAACATATTGATTTTTTTTAAATACATGTATATTCATTATAAATATTATTAGGTAAAGTGAAGTCAATAATCTAATTATATAATATACTTTTAAGTAAAAAAAAATATTTACTAAAAATAACTTTTTTGAAATTAATATTAAATAAATATTTTATAAAAACCACAAAGTTTAAAAGTCAAAGTCAAATAATTTTTTTGAAATCTAAAATGCATAAGCAATACAAAAATAATACATACATCAAAAACGACTCCGTTCTTTCCCAAATCACCATCCTTAACTTCACTCTCTGAGAAAAATCGCCAAAAGTCACCCAAAATATCGACAAAAAACCGTAGAAACGCTTCAGAAATCATCAGATTTCTTGTTTTTTTGTCTTCTTGTTTGTCTTTGTGTTTTGTATATTCCATTTGTAGGGAAGTTTTTAATGTTTTATAACTGGACGTGGGAAGGATAGTGGATTCATCTCCTTGGTAGAATAAAACTTTAGATGGATTTGATAAGTCTATTAACATGCCCTGTGAAGAAAGTTGTACTTAATAAAAAAAATCTAATATTAATTCTGATCTTGTTAGTTAAGTTAGTTAGTTTACTTTCGACGTTAGTTCTGGTTATGCCGCGCCTAGCCTGACCAGAGCAAAGAAATGCAAAATACTAAATGTTTCATTTTTTTAAGTAGAAATCGAACCCACAACCTCTCGAGCCTCGCGTGTAAACGCGCCAGATTATGGTTTCTTGTGCCCCTGCAGCTCGACTGACCTCAAAAATATAAATACAGTAAACAAAATATAGTACAAAACAATAAATCAATAAAACAAGATTGCCCTTCGAGCCGGACACAAAAAACTTGGTCCTAATTTTACTATTTTTTTTAAAGTAACACAATTAACTCTAAAGAAGCCTAACCTCTTCAAACTGCGTTGGACTGTGATCCGTCAACATAGCCGCAAGTATGGGCAAGGGGGCTGTCAACACGTCTTTTTGGATTTGCGATGGTATTGCCGATATGAGGGGCTGTTGCCATACGAACGGATATAGTGCACTTTGTAACGCTTCCATGCATGAGGATAGAACACTGGAATAAAATATATATATAAAAAACTAAAAATATATATCTTTAAAGTATTTTTTTGTTATCAGTCCAATTTTTTTGTTAGGATGCGATTGCCCAAAAATATTTAAAAAAAATAATGAAGGTGAATTCAGAATGATAGGTTTGAATTTTTGAAGCTTTATGTCGCCATTGAACTTGCTCACGATGGTTATCGGTTTTGTTTACACTTGGAGAAATTAATTATATTCATTTTATTCCTCAGTTAAGGCAAGAGTTCCACTACTCCACTACTCAACAAAGAGAGATCCACTACTCAACATTCAATGCTTTTAAAATTAGCGGAAAGTAAGAAACAGAGTGTCTTATTATTTATTTAACTCTGCTTTTTCTGCTATATGCGGGATACAGCGTGAACAAGAAAATACAATACTTGGACTCTGGATTCCTCACCTCAGTTCCTGGTCAATAAAGATTATCTTTCTTTCCAGGAGCATAAATCCCCAGATTTCCAGGACCATATTGGGACCCAAAAATGGGTAAATTTAAAAAAAAATACATTCTTTGGACTTCTCTGCCCTCCTTACCTCAGTTCCTCACCCATTATGATGACCTTCCTCTCCAGGAGTAAGGAGCCGAAGACCTTGATCACCAGACTTGCACCAAACGTGTCTAATAGAATCGACATGTTATCTTCATCAGCTCGAGGATCGATCGGCCTTTTTATTATATGAGTTCTGTAAGTTATTAGTTTAAAGATCATTTTTGATGTTTGATCAAAGAATGTTTTAATCATTTTAGTCTAGCATAAAGTTAGTATATTTTAATTACTCAAAAGATGTAACTAGAGGACCATTATTATTACATAAATAGGTTTTGAAAAAGATATTTAGAACCTAATATATAGTACTTACCTAGGTCTTTCCAGATTAACAACAACACGTTTCGTCCTATTATTATTATTTTCTAAGTCATAATAATCAGGTAATTGATGATCACTATCCAAAATTAGACTCTCCGAGCTCTCAGTGTCTAAGTTCTCCTTTTTCACCGAAACATTGATACTATGTTCGTTTTTCCTTGTATCCGGCATTGTTCTACACTTGTGTATATCTCCTAAACTTAGGGAATTTCTTGAAATATCTTTGTTGTTTGTATATTTTATGGTTATTTGTTCCCCGGGGTTTGGGAAATCAGTTTCGAATAGTTGGTGGAGTATGTGATTGATTTCTACTTCGGAGTCGCCGTGGTGTGTTTCTATTTCTTGTAGAATCTGCATTTTTTTATGAAAATTAAAAAAATAAATTCTACTTTAAAAGTTAAACAATTTATATATTACTAAAATCTTGGATGTGTGATGTGGATATATTGTGGATATAAAGTAATGGACGTGTAATGTGTACTCACTACACGCCCACATTAATGGTATTTTTATGTTGGGTTAATATTGTTCCAAGTCATTTTTTTAGGGTGGTACTCTTCTTCCCCTTCTTACGCGAATGAAGAGATCGTTTATCGAGGAAGGCTATAGGTGTCTCCAACTCGGGTGAATAAAATACTAGCTTCATTTCCTTGCTTTGGCAAGGAGGCAAAGCGCGTTCCGCTTGGCGTGTTCCGCCACTCAACAAGCAATGCCTCAAGAATTCGGCGGAGAGTAGAGAACGGAAGTGTCTTAATGAAGAAGTGTTTTGAGGTTACCCAGTTCCCTCTGTCTACCCTGCTATATGCGAGATACAGCGAGAAGCTAAAAAGTCAGGAATTAAACAAAAAAATTAAATACTTGTTATAACGTAGTTTACCCTAAAACATTATTACGACACATTGCTTTACAAAAATTATAATCGATAAGTGTACTTATTGAGGTCAAATTGAACCGATATACATTGTTTATAAACAAAAAAACTATATAAAACATAATAAATAAACAGAAAAATGGATTTGGGTCGATATATGCACAGTAGGGTTTCAGAATTTATGCGGATTGTGCACTCGTCTCCGGGAATGAGACTCGCCAACCGTATTTAAGATGACATGTAAGTAACACATTGCGTGTTGAGTAGCAGTACTCAACAGAAATCGATCGATTCGTATAAACATTAAAACTTACTTTATAATAAAATCCAGGTGCTCTATATTTCCCTATTAAACAATAACATAGTGGAAGACATGTTGTGGCACCTTCTGGGAGTACTCTACGGCAATAACTGGAAATGAATAAATAAAAAATAATAAAATACACATGTAACTAAAAGAAAATTTAAATGCAAATAATTTGCGTTATTGTTTTCTCTTCATAGTCTGTACCTTTTACTAGAAACAACGTGTGAAACGAAATATTAAACAAAATAAACATTAAAAACTCTCTCTCTGTCGTTCTAAAGAAAAATGCGCGGCGTTGAATTCCGCCATTCATAATGAAATGTATTAATTTAGAGCAAAAAATGGAGAACAGAGTGTCTTAACTCTAGGTTCCCTCTAGAGTATATAAGTGGGATATAGCGTGAAGCTGTAAATCTTACCCATAAGATCTCTCTCCTCTCTCATCTGTTAAAACTAAGGAATAACACTGTGCAGTTTTCTCTGTCGCCCATTCGTCGGCATTCTTAGAACTAATAGTTTCTGGGAATATAAGATTTTCTATATGTGGTGGTACTTGGACCTGGAAGGAATGACAAAAAGAAACATTTGAGATGGTCGTCATACTCAAGCTGTCTTTGTGGACATATAGGCATATCTAATGTATAATTATTTTAATAATTTAAAAGTTCCAATCAGCTTCACGCTGTATCCCGCACACCGCAGGGTAGAAAGAGGGAACCTAGTGTTAAGACACTCCGTTCCCCACTTTCTGCCGAATTTTGGAGACATTGTGTGTTGAGTGGCAGAACTCAACGCCGTGCTTTGCCTCGACACTAGAGCGAAGAAATGAAATTATAAACGTAAATAAATATTTCTCTTCCCCGAGCGGGGATCGAACCCACAACAGTCGCGTTACAGTTACAAAATGCTCTAAATAGTCAATGAGTCAATAAACCACTAGAAAAGAGCAGATAATCTTTAAACATCTCAACATATATTCTTAAAGTCGCCTATCAAACAAGCAACTAATAACTACTAATAGGTTCGTCATTTCGGGAGCTATGATGTTATAGAGCAACATACACAGACACGACTAACTTATAATAATAAATTGTAATGATAAAAACTATAAATATTTTTAAACTACTTTTAATCTGTTAACCGAACGCATATTTAATTTAACTGCAGTCGGGAAATTTATATGCGAAATATAAATGAAATATACAAAAATATTATTCGTACGTCATACCTATAGGCTCGGATTTCAAGTGTAGAAGTCCGACACATGCCTATTATCCTGATAGAAAACATAAATAATAAAAAATCCTACCTGACTAGGAAAAACACTCTTCACATAAGCCTCCCCAGTCATATAATTCAATCCCACCAACAAACACACATTAAAAAGACCTTTCTCTCTCGGCTCAAACGGAAAATCGATATCAACACAACCGGCTTTCTCATCGATACTCAAATTATCAATCGATTCATCGCTCGCATTCATGGATAAGATGTTTCCAGAAGAATCGGTCAAATTAATCTTGGAATCTATCGAATCGTGCCTATCCATCTTGTCCTTGGCCAAATTACTTTGGGACGTCCTGAAACTCTTCCAAGACCTGAAGGTGGAATATGGATTGTCTACAATTTCGGATTTGTAGGAGCAGATCGACGTTTGGTGGCGAAATCTTTTCGATTTGACATTATTGTCCAGATAGGCCACTCTGGAAGAAACTCTCCGAACGTAATTCTTGCGTTTCTCTGTTAAACTTCGTGTAAGCGTTACAGATTCTGAAATTAAATATGTATTATAAAATAATAACAGATTAATCTGAATAATAAGTGTAACAATTCTGTACAACGACAATTTTAATTTAATAAAATTGCGGGTTCATATCCTGCTGTACTACCTGTATGTTTTTATTTTCTCAGTTATTACGTACAAATACAAACGAGTTACAATAGTAGAGCAAAGGTGACGTTATCAGTAGTTGTAATCCTACGCAGGTACTCTCACAATAACTAACTTACTTTGTATAATAACTAACTCACAATAACTAACTTCGATATTTACCATGATCCACATCTTTAAACGTCAAGTAGAATAAAGACAAATTTAATTTAAAAAGAATATTACTTGTTTTATAATTTCCTTGCGCCATGAAAACGTCCACAAATATATTTTTTTTAATTTAAGTTTATTGTTCTACTCAGATTAAACATTACTCTATGGTATACTCGGTCTACTACGTTCTATTGCGGTATGCTCTAATTTACTAACCTTCACTAGCACCATCAGACAAATCTGTGGGAAAGCTCCCAGGTTTATTCTCGTCCATGTTGCAAGCAGCCTTTACAGTGTCGTATATCTCTGACATGAGACGATTCAGCTGAAAATAATAATCATCGATTTTAGATTTATTATAAAAAGACTGAAGTAATTGTATGGGCTTTGATGAAGATATATTCCAGATATAGTGATAAATATATACATCAAATTTCATTATTTTTAATATTTTAAATGTACACAAAAGACCAGTATATCCCTGCATGTTAAACAGTATTCACTTACTTATAATTTAAGACTAATTTAAAAAGTTAAGAGTTCATTTCGCAAGAAGTGGCCTAATTGTAAGAAAATTTCCACGAACTCATAAATGTACATAAAAATAATTATATTAGAAAAAATATACTAAAATAAAGACTTGAACAAGAAAAACATACAGTCAACTTTACTTTTATTACTACTAACTTTACATTTGGATTTACTAAAGAAGGATATCAAACTGGCGACCTTCAACTTTACAGGCAACATCACTGATAAACACGGCACCGTGGTAAAGCACATCACTATTTACATAAACAAAAGATAATCACCTTGGAACGACATTTTGGAAAATATTTCTTATTCATTAACACAAAATTTGAATGGATCTAGATTTTTAAAAAATAGGTACTAGAATTTTATTCTAGTAAGGCAGACCCAAATTTCGGACTAGGATTTTTTCTAAGAAAAAAAACTCTGGAACACGACTTGGTCGCAAGTGGGAGTGTACTAATTTGAATATTAAGAAACCGTCTTATTATTGATAATAATTAGGATGGTGTTATGCTGTAGTGAACCATATTATTTAAGATAATTATTCCCCACATTTGTTTAATAATTTACGTAATATCTGCTACACATGGAATTGAAATTACAATCTCGCACATTTTTCAAAGCAAGACAGGAAAATTAAATAGTATACATTTACATATACAAACTACATTTTTAGGCTGAGTCTGTAGTAGCGCAGCCAGCCAGGGGAGTGACTGTAATCGTGACGGTTGTACGTTCAATATCCATTTGGGGGAGTGATTATATTCGATTGTTTATTGTTTCCAGTCTGGAAGATAAAGCGCGGCGTTAAGTCCCGCCACTCAACATTCAATGTTTCGGAAACTATGTGTAAGGTGCGAAAGAGTGTTCTAGCACTAGGTTCCCTCTGCCTACCACGCTACACGGGATACAATAATAAACTTATTACGCATAACACTATCCACCGACGCAATCGCGAGCTAGGTCACGAAACATTGTATAAACAACAATTATGATATTATCGTCAAATAGTGATGGGCAATACAACATATCGACTGATAACGTCAGTTGTTTAATTGAAATAGCTTTCATCTTTGCGGCTTTGTTTGAGGCGAATTCTTGGTTTATCGAAGCTTCGATCAATCAATGTGGCGACAGACAGTTACCTACTAATTATTATCAACAGGGCATGCAGAGGAAACTTAATAAGTGAAGTGTTGAAAAAAAGGAAGTTCTCATCTTTATTTCAGACCCCTAACTGTCAGTGGAGAGATGCGCCACCATTAAGTTAAAACATGCCTGTCAAGCTTGCTCTACTGGAATTTACCACTTAGTGTAATCTTTTTTCAAAATTATTTTATTTTGTATCGTTTTAAGCATCTCTGGCATTAAAAGACAGCAAGAAGGCATAACAATCTAATTTATTCTATAATTTACGTCCATTTCAAAAACTATATGAAAATAAAAAATCTGACAGATGGACATGAAACGCTCTTGCCTTAGCAATGCAAGAGCGTTTTATGCTATGTTTACTATCGCTTCACAGTTCACGGTCATTTACAAATAACTAAGACTTCATTTATATTAATATAGGATAGCCCGTAACCGTCGAAAATAAAAGATTTTTCATCTGGAACCAGTATAGTACGTCTGTAAGATATTCGCGTTCTTTAGTATAGATCTAACAGGTGTTATTTATAATTTTTATATAATACACCTATACCAGCTATCGATATAAATCCGATCATCCCTACAGAACTTATACGACCCAAAACATTGAACCAACAGACAGTCGGACGCCTTGTGACACTAATTGTAGCTCTGTCCTTTTATATACGCCGCCCTTATCTTAATTGTGCTATGAGAATTAACATGAAATGAGAGGTCACCTGATTGTGTGACTTCATTTCTTTTTTTATTGCTCTATCTTTCTTTCCATTTGGTCTGATACAAAGCGCGGCGTTGAAATCCGTCACTCAATACTGAATGCTTTGGGAATGCTTTCAACGGTTCCGTGATTAAATATTAGTCTCCAAAGTTTCCTTTCGTCTGAGTTTTATGTGTAAAAAGTTTCGTCACAATCAATTGCAACATTTTTTATGATTTTAAGGAACAATATATCCCTTCACGATGAAATAACCCTTTGTTGATATTTAAATAAAAATAAACATTTAACAAAATATTTATCGTGGGTTCCAGTACCAGTCGATGGAATGAACTATATTCATTTCCACATTGTTATTGGTAAAGCGCGGCGTTGATTTCTGCCACTGACACAATAGCAAAAAACAATGGCGATGTGTGGCAAATGGACTCTCTTATCTAGGTTCCCTCTTTCCTTGATACATGCGGGATACAGCGTGAAGCTATTATTTTTAAAGAGACAAATTGCACCCAAAAACATTATCGATAGTGCAAATTCACTGATTACCTCCACAAAAATGCGTAAGATATACAAAATAAAAAGTTTGATCGCAACTGCGGAAGGACAGATAACCCAATACACTGACCCCATTATACAATAATTATGTAATAAGTTAAAATATTACATAGTATGCATACATAGTATGGTTAATATTTATAAATATATAAAATCTAATCACTTGATTTACGCATGATTCGGGCAAAAAAATTGTAATTTTCCTCGCTCTGATAGTTGGCGCCCGGCTTTGGGGTTGTCTCTTAACACGCCGTACCTCGAAAATTTTGCTAATTTTTACCAGCGGCTTCGCCCGGGTGGTCAAATGAAAATAACTACTACTTGTGTATGACACATGACACACTACAAGTGCGGCAGGTAAATATTATTAAATACTAATTAACATATTTTTCAGAAGAAGCGCAAACAGGAGAACGGAGTGGCCTTTCACAAAATTTTCTATGTCTAATCCACTAATAGGTATATCTAGTATATAACAATGCCTAAAAATAAGCAAACCTACCAGGAAAAACAATTACCAAGAGCTGGAACTGAAGAAGAATTCCAAAGCTATTTAACATTAGCTATTTATATATATACCATTTAATTACTCTCGTAATGGGCCGGAGCTGGGCGTCTACCACCATCATGGTGGTACTAACTTAGGTCACGCCATAGCCCCATAACCTTGAGTCATGGGCAAAAAAAACGGCATGAGTCACCAAATGAAGGCATATACATTTATCGTCATCTAATCAGTAAATTGTTTATAGCTTCTATACTGGAGACCGTCGTGTCGCAGTGGAACTGTAAGCGCGATGGTTATGGGTTCGATACACACTCAGGGGAATGACTATATTTGATTTCATTTCCTCGCAATATCTCAAAAATTGAAAAAAGTGCGTGTGAAATGAAGTATCTTAAACCCTTAAACACGTCTTTGGGTCTCTTCTGCCTGCCCTTCCATACGCGGAATAGAGTTTGTTTTTTTTACTAAAACAACCTATAAAAATGATTCAACTTACATCAAAACTAGTCTATTTATAGAAAGCTACAATACCCATAGTCAATTCCTACAGAACCTATTTAGTTAGGCTTCACGCCCACCGTCATGTGTGACGTCATCTCCCTTATCAATTAATTATCAGTAGCGAGTAAAAATGGCCTCCAAACTAAAAACAACATTGTTATCTCAAAATGTTATTTTGTGTGGGAAACTTACTTTGTCTTTATTCTTATTATTAGTCATTAAGTCTTAGTTATTAAGACCATACTGGTGGGGAAGTGGGTTCGATCCTCATTCGAGGGATAGAATTACTTACATTTCCCCGCGCTAGTAGCAAGGTAAATCTCGGCGTTGATATCTGCCAATGTCTTGAAAATTAGATGGATGTGGATCGGAAGTGCTTTAAATTTTACATGTTTAAACCGATTTTAAAACGGAAATTTCCTTTTTCACGTCATACAGACAAATTCCATATTGTTGGAAGTGAATAACATACAAATATGATAATCTACTTAGGTTGCCAAGCATGTGCGCTGAATTTATATGCATGTCTTTGTCAATAAATTTCTCGAAAACTAAAATTCATATCAATATGATTCTATTTGATTTAAAACCCGTATATTCCCGTATATTTGGGATACAGCCCAGCTTCATTAAAAACAGTTAAGTATTTTTTTAAGATATCTACACATTTCTGCATTACTTACATAGTAGATATTCTAGTTAATTGACAGATATTTACATTTTTTTGAGTAGAATTATAAACTTAAAAAAATTATGAGATAGTTATATTATTTTTAATTGTATGCACACTAATTATACTCAAAATGTGTCTCCAATAAAGATAAATAAATGGACTTTTACAGTGGGTGTCAAAATGCTGATGATAATAATAATGATGATGAAGTAAAAATAAACAATACACGCGATACGACATTTAGAAATGGCCTGACCCAGTTTTGAACCTGCGACAATCGACACCTAACATTGCTTTTAAATGCAACTAACGCTATGTAACATAACCTACTAAACTACTTCTAAGAAGTTTTTACTTATTTTAATTCGTGGCAAAATAAAATTAAATTGCTATTGTCTTCTAGTCATTATGAACTATTTACCCGTTCACAGCTTCACGATAAATCCCGCAAATAGCCAAGTAGGATTTATTTATACACAGTGTTAAGACACTCCGTTCTCCACTTTCTGGAACTCAATGCCGCGCAGTTATTATTGTTAATTTAAGTTCTCCAACTAGAAAAACATTATATAGCTTTAGCAAAATAATGCTGAAATTTTCAAAAGAATACCTATCTAAAATACCCTAGACTAACATTTGAACCTACGGCCATGGCGGAACAGTCCTAAATACTAATTAGGCCATAATGGATCACTATAAAGAATGCTTATACATATTAAAATATTCTGTCTGCTTACACCTAAACTGTGGTAGCTGTAACCGACTTATAACATGAATGAGATGACATGCAAAGCAAGGAACATGACACTTTCTCTCTTCTCCTCTTTCCACCGAATTCTGAGGGTTTGAAATTATTAAATATTTCATTTATTTGAGTGGGAATCGAATCTACAACCTATTTTGTTTACAGTCGTCCCCTGCGCCACGGCCGACCTCAATTTTTTGCATGCTAAACAAGTGAATACTTACTTACTTATATACTAGTTTCTCATATAAACACTTCCATTGTTATATTTCAATCACTTGTTTCACAATACTAAGGACTTTGATCATAACCACAATAACGATCACATCTTTTAATCACAAAAATAATCACTAATAATTCCCGTGACACTAATAATTTAGGCTGTATGAAATTCAGCCTTTGTCTATTTTGTTGACATTTAAATGTCAGAGTGACATTAATGTGAAATTAAACACAATATTCTGCGACGATTACTGTAAACAGGCAGTTAAATCACTTTAGTTTTTGACCATATTATATGCGTTTAAAATAAATCACTATATTTTACTTAATTTCTCACTTTTTTATAATATATATAGTGCAGATTACTCAAAAAACGTACTCAAATCACCAAAACATTAGAATATTCGTTCAAAAAAATAAAAAAAAAACCACAAAGTTTCACAAAATCTCTCACTAACTGTCACTTAAAGGACAAAAATAGTTTAAAAAAATCTGAAAAAAGGCACTGAAGTCTAGTCAGTACGAAGTTTCGGTTTCAACTAAGTCCATTAAAGACTACAGTAGCTGCGGCTTATTCTGATGGGTTTACATAGAGTCAGTTTTGGAGGATAATGTGGTTTGTTGCATAATTTATTTATTTATAAACTGACTATTGATAGCCAAATTGTTAGTTAATTAAACCGTGTAATTAGAATTACGATATTTATATTATTACTGACTTTTGGCTTCTCATAATTAAAAATAACTAAGAGTTTAGTTTGTTTTGGTGTTGTTGTCTTTGTTTTGACTGTAAACAAAATAACTTGTGGGTTCAATTTCCAGTTCGCTCTGGTAACGAGACAAAGCGTGGCTGTGAGTTCCGCCACTCAACACGCAATGCCTCCAGAATTAGGAAAACGGGGAACGGAAGTGTCTTAATTCGAACGAAGAGTCTTAGCACGAGGTTCTTGTGGCGTGCTGTGTGCGTACACAGCGTGGAGGTAAGAAGAAAATAATAAGTTAAAAGGAAGTATATAATATAACGTTTATCTTACGTGATATTATATAGGCTTGCCCAATAAATATCTAATACAAAAATAAATATGAATTTGCACCAGTAGGTAGTTCCTAATATTAGAGCGTTCGAATAAACAAACGCTTCAGCTTTTTATTTTTAGTATAGAAGAATAGATAGATATCTCCCCAGGAATCTTACCATGTTTGTGAAGGTTGACGAGACAAAAGGCATGCAGAGACCGTAGCTTTTAGCACTTCGTTCTTACAAAGTCTCACTCGACTAGGGATAAAACGTGAAACTAAAAAGATATCTCCTAAGCAGAATTTTAACTAGTACTAGTAGTAGATTCAAATATAAAATTTACTTTAATATGTTATCATGAAAAATATTAAAAAATCCCTTTATTGTAAATAATGATAACAGCTCTATATAAACCCACGCCATGGGCGTTCCGTGCCATTTTTTCCGTGACTCACAGATAATAGTTAGATGTTTATATATGTATGTTTGTGTATATCCGTACACTTAACAATAGAATTATTGAAACTACAGTTTTTACCTAAATTCACAACACCGTTATAATAATGACACTATCATGACACAAGTGGCATTGTCTGGCTGCATACATGATGGACGTAGGTTCGATTCGATAGGAGGAAATAACATATGAAGTTTTTTAATTTTGAATATGCCGTTTCAATATTACGTATTACCTTTATCAAGGATAGATTTTCCCTAATCTTTTTTTGTACTTAGTATTATAATATAAAGCTGAAGAGTTTGTTTGGTCGAAAACACTAATAGCAGAAACTACTGGTTTTGGTGGAATTGAAATATTCCTTTTGTGTTGGGTTAGCTCATTTATAGAAGAAGGCCATTAAGAGACGTTAAGCGTTTCAATGTAACCCACTGTATCTGCTATCAGACTTATATCTCGCAATGAGAATATGTCCAAGTGTCATATATATGTTTTAGTTATTACCACTTGCGCCATATATCAAGAATTAAAAAAAAATTACCACTTAACAATGAGGGCGAAGCCACCGACACCGTAGTATAAGTCATAAATAAGTTTTTTTTTATGGAAAAGACAAGGCAAACGAGCGTACGGATGATAAGTGACCGCGCTCACGACCCCGAGCACCAAAAGAAATACACAGGCGCTTTGCGATTCCACCGAATTCTAGGGATTCGGAGAAAAGTTTTAACGGGATGTTCTCTGCCTACCCTGCTATGTACGTAAAAAATACTAGTGTAATCCGAAACAAAGAATTTGGTCACAACCGTAACTAAATATTCGGTTTTAGTCTCAGTTTCGGTTGAACTCGAAATCGAAATTTGGCATTCGGCAGGTCAATCGACAAACTCAACAGTTAATATTATTAGCATTTACCCAAGTAAGAATCTATCCAAGATTACATTCCTGAACTAAGGAACAGTGATCAATTCCTTCATTTTAGTTGCTTTATTAAAACAGTAAATTAGAGCCAATTATTTTAAATTTACTTCTTCCCACTTCGAAAAACTAAATGGATTGATTTTATTTAACCTCGAATGATTTTTATCTAAAATATGCTAAAACATGCGTCTTATTTGTTATTGTTATAAAATTAAAATTTTAAAAATTCTTTTCTTTTTTGTTCTGTAAAATCTCATTTTGTCCTGTTTCCATTCGTATTTTTAGAAATTCTCTCCTAGTGGTTTTGCCTACACGCCCTACGCCTTTGGTTCTACGCCGCGCAGTTCCGGCTGTGTGTGTTTGTCAGGCACTCTTTTTTAAATAAGTGACAGAACAAGCAAAGCGCGGTGTTAAGTTCCGCCATTCAACACTCAATTCGGGATACAGTAGAGTCAATTGTTATCAGTGCGGTCTCATAGCACATTTAGTATCATTTCAACCAAAACAGTTAAAATCGGTCAAGGCTAACCAAAATTTAAAGAATGCAGTATTATTTAACTTACGATTTAAAGTTGCAATTATGTTGTTTATTACTTATTATGCAAAATCTTCGAAGGTTTTAACTGTAGCATTGAGAGAAATCTCAAAAACGCAGGCAAGTGCAATTAGTATGCACGTTATAAAAGTTCCGTACACTTTTATACATAACTTTAAAAGTAGTCTGTTTTTGAGATATTAAGACTTCAATATCTAGTTTTTTTTTTTATTTTACGCTGTATCTCGCATACAGCAAGGTAGCCGGGAAGGAAACTTACTGTTTTTTACGTCCAATTTTTAAGACTGTCTCGTACGAAAATAATAATTTCTCCCTAGTGGGATTTGAATCCACCACCGTCGCCTTTACAGACAACGCAACGAAGGCCACAACATTACCATTAGGTTTATTTGAAATAAATATTTTGGAACTGCTAAAGAAAAGAAAAACAGAATAAATAAATATTTTTTATTGAATCCTAAAAATATAGTTACTTACAGGAAGTTCAAATGTATATGCCTACATTTGGTTATTTAATGCTGAAGGTAACAACGTAATATTGCCCTACCTATGTTTACGATAGTTGTATTAATTCAGGAGAATGTTGAAACAGGATGAACAAAAAAGCAGCATGGGTTTTTTCCGCATCGCAAGGTAATCAGAGGGAACCTAGTGTCAAGACACTCCGCACCTTACCTACTTAATGAACAATTTTTGAGACATTTCATTTGCCGTGTTGTATGTGTGTTAGTGTATGTGAAATCTTGCAAGCTCAATTTGCCCCACTTCCCAGTGGCCGATTGAGCTGAAATTTGGATTACGACCTCCGTTCTGATTACAATGAAATTACGTATCTGTATTGTTGGTAATCCAAAATGGCGGATTAAATTTTTTTAGACAACCCACCTGTCTGATACCCATCAAATGAAAAGGTAAATAAAAAAAAAATTTGTAAAATACAATAAACTATTAGAAAGTTTGATCTTTTTCTAAATTAATAAATATATCTCTGTCTAAATATACCTCTGCTATAAATTGGTGGGGAGTTGGATATCCTACAGACTCTAGAGTCTAGACCATACTGCGGTATCTGATCAACGTTACCAGTGTAGGCAAGTGTAGGCATATCGCTAAAATGACAGAACACGTAACAAGAAATCAATCAGACCAGAGGAAGTAGCTTCCATCTTCCATATTCCATTCTTTAATCAACTAGAAGAGAGCTGATAGTCTTCGAACGAATGTTGTGATTCGTTATTTTACTATAAAATTGTCCAATGATTGCTCAGAAATCATTATTTTATTTATAAATGATTTCCTTTACCAATAATTGGTCACTTATTTGACTATTATTAACTTGACTAATTAGAATCGATTGTACCGGAAGTAGTCAAATGTATATTATAAATTATAAAAAAATGTTATAATTAGCCGTCGATCATTCTTGTTGCGATCGCGCCAGTGGAAGCATCAAAGAGTTGTATGGTACATACTTTGTTATTTGATTTGACTTGTGAACAGTGTAAAATAAGCTAACTGGTGTGCAGAATGGAGACTAAGCGTTTTACTACACGACTATATTCATATTTTTTAGAATCATAGCTAAAGAACACATTCGATTTAGTTATGTCTAAACAAAACTAGATCAAAATTGGTTCATCCATTGGGATCCAAGGGAGCTACGAAGCCATAGACAGACATACACAGATACGTCAAACTTATAATACTTATCTTTTTTGCGTCTGGGGTTAAAAACAAAAAGAACTAAGACACTTTCTTACTCGTCTGTACACAAAACAATTAGAGTAAGTGATGATACAACTATCTCTTTCAATCTTTAAAAAGAAATGTATATCTATCTCTATCATTTCCTAACTTCATTAAAAACAGTTTTCAATCTTACGCCTATAGAAATAAGAATCCTTTTTGTATGTTTATTCCTAAATAAAAGATCATTAAGTCTATCATATCTAATAAAGAATAGTTGTTATAAGTTCTACGGTATTGAGATGGTCGTGAGTTCATTGAAACAGGCCAAATAGATTTGGGTTCAGTATAATAAAAGCATAGCATAAGATAAGCTAAACAACACTAGTTAAGGACCACATAATCACAGGCCGTCCTGGCGCAGAGGTAAGCATAAAATGGAAAATTCAGTTTTTCCTGTTCCCGTAGGAAGTGCCAGAAACTATATTGATGAAACTAGAGGTAACATACGTAAAAAGCATATGGACTTCCCAAAAAGCAGTATTTTTTTTAGATTCATACAGTATCCCGCTCATAATAGCATAGGCAGAGGAAACCTGGAAACCTAGTGTTAACTCACTCCGTTCCCCATTAAGTCATTTCTGTTCCCTATTTTTCTTGAATTCTTGAAGATTGCGTGTTGAATTTCCCCGAATGGGACGATTCCCTAGTCTACAACCGTCGCGTTTACAGTAGCACGCTTGTGCACCTACAAGTTGCTGTCTATGTAATAATCATTTCGTCCTTTATCACTTCCGTACATAAGCCTATGAAAAAAAAGTGCACCAAATTGAAAACTACTTACATTCTCTTTATCCACATCCAATTGCGTATCCCGTTTAGGCAGACTGAACATAATTTTACTATCATTCTTCTTGTACCGTTTCGTTTCCGTTGCGAACTTCTTTTCTATGTTCTTCTGGAGAACTTTGAAGTCCTTCGATACATTTTCCGTTGACTTCCACACTTTGGCACTTATTATTGGTTTCAGATCTACTATCTCACTTTGTCCAGAAGTCTCAAAGCTCTCTCTTAGCTTCTGGAAATCAGTTTTCTGAACTTCCGGTGAGGGAAGCCGAGTTGCTTCGTATGGTACGTCGTATATCTTTTGATCCTGAAACAAATTATGCACATTAATTAAATTTGCAGCTGATAGCAAAATAAATATTTTACATATTCTAAAACAAGTGTCGAAGTTAATAGTATTTGACATAGGGATCGTAGCGTTTCGGCTGCATCGTCTTATACTATAACGCGATGATTCTGAGTTCGATTTCTGCTTAGGGAAAATGAATTATCCTCGATCTGATAGACCTAAGCGAGGCGTTGAGTTCCACCACTCAACACACAATATTTCAAATTCGATCGAAAAGAGGAAAAAAATGTCTTAACAATAGGTTATCTATGTTTATATTGGTCTAGGTCTAGGCGGAATATACATTAGCTCTACTAAGAAGAAATTCCCATCAATCGGATTTGAATCCGTTGTAAGACATGTATTTCAGAATACACAAGCAAAGGCACACAAAATGTTGTTTTGCAAACAAGTTAAGACTTAAAATCCATGTAATTTATTCGCTTTAACGAATCACGTTCAGAATATGAATACGAATAACAGAGATTAGACACAGTGAAATAGTTGTTTCAAATTTTAGTCAGTTGACGTAAATGTAAATATTATTACGAGAAGCTTCTTTGTATTAGATTAGTAGAAAAAGCGCGGCGTTGAATTCAACAAGTTAATAAGCAATGTCTCGAAAATTGAGCGTAAAGAAGAGCAGATTGTCTGGACATTAGGTTCCCTCTGTTTACCCTGTCGTACGGGAAGAAGTGTAAAACTGGGTTTTTTTTCAACCTAGTAAAACGTGAACCCACTACCTCTTCTACTTAATTGGACGCAAAGACAGCGTCAAGTACTGACGCCGTCTATTTTACGTACATTTCATTCAGAAGTCAACATGACGCGATGAGTGACATGTACATTGAACATTCATCATGTAAGCAGCGGTGTCGAACCTTGATATTACTTTTTATACTTATTATTTTTAGCTTTCCGCAACATTCACGTGACAGAGTCAGCAAAGAGAAGAAAGAGAAGGGAAGAAAGTGTTTAAAGTGTATTTATTTTTAACAATAAATAGTTCTTAGCAGTTTTAAAATGTTACTCAACAATAGGGATAGATAAATATTTTTAGAAAACGTATTAAAAATTTGACGAACCCCTACATTTGAAAACCCGCCAAGCGCTCTAACAATATATATAAAAATTATAAAAAGTTTATAAAACTTTCATTCTAGCTCCAAAAGGACGCGTGGCTTAGTGATCAAAGAAGTTCGGACGAAATCACAGAGGTGCGGCTTGAGTCTCGCTACATTCAAAATTTTAGACGTTTTCTACAAATATCAATGTAACTTAAATATTTTTTATATATTCACTTATCTCTCTCATTAAGATCACTGTATTCTTCGTTAAGCATTATAAGCAAAAAATATTCATTTAAGAAAGGAAAAATTTTTTATTGAGAAAACTTATAAATATTTAAACATGGCGGGAATTAAACTCACGTCTTTTGATTAATTTCATAGAGACGCGTTAATTCCAAATCCCGCTTACGTAGCGTACTTCTAAAAACTAGCACAAAAAAATGTTACCCGCACCTGGCTCAGGCTTCACAAGTACATAAAAGGAAGCGGTGAGAGCCACTTTCTAGTTAAAATGTCTCCATATTTGCTTTTTCTCGAACTTTCTAATAGTAATTGGTGTTTAGCGGTTAATTATAAATCGATACGTTTCGACACCTGCGCGCTTTGATGTATCGCGATAATAACGGGTTCAAATTTCATGTGTGTGTCACAGGGACATAAGAGGGTGACTGTAAGCGCGACAGGTGGCGGGTTCGATTCCCACTTGACGCGACTTGAAGAAATGAAATATTTAATATTTTCATTTCCTTGCTGTGGTGCCGAGGCAAAGCGCGGCCTTGTTTTCCCTCACTCAACACAAAATGCCTCCAAAATTCGGCGTAGAGTGGAGAACAGAAGTGTCTGCTATGTGCAAGATACTAGCTAAAAAAGCAGTTATTTCACGGGTAGACATTTAACTCAATATAAGCGAAAAATCTGGATTAAGAATTTTATTTTAAATGTGTAAAAATCGCGAAAACTTAAATATTTTATTCGACCACTTAAAATTCAAGGAAATGTAGACCAAATATTTATTATGAAACAATATATATATATATATATCAATCTGTAGAGTAAATACCGCTCGGGTTGAAAGTCCTGAGTGCTACTTCAAATATCTATACTATTCTATATTTCTATACTAACGGTGCGCCCCGGCTTTGCATGGAACATAATGGCGTCGTGGCGTAATGGGGCGGCGTCAACTGAAAACGCGAAAGCAATGGGTTTGATTCCAACTCGGCGAGTACTTGTAAATGGCAAATAATTGCGCTCGCGTTACAAGGAATGATTATAGTGTTAGAGAAGATGTGTAATTAACACACAAAAGCTAATTAACACAGTCTACACAACACGCGGCGCTGAGGTCCGCTACTCAACACGCAACGTCCCGCTTAAGCGACGACGCTTCTCGTTGCCTTGGCGTAACTGAGAAATTAAAATAATTTTATAT
Organism: Heliconius nattereri; assembly: GCA_013403645.1. Classification (NCBI taxonomy): domain Eukaryota; kingdom Metazoa; phylum Arthropoda; class Insecta; order Lepidoptera; family Nymphalidae; genus Heliconius; species Heliconius nattereri. The sequence continues at coordinate 14,329,188 of JAAIXI010000237.1, read as the reverse complement.
GTTAATCAATGCCTTTTGGGATCGCGTTTGAGGATCGAACCTACAACTACATCTATGGTACCTATTGGAGTTCGTTTGGGTGAACGCGCTAATCTCATTAACTATTGAATGAAATTCAAAAAATCTTTTTGTATTGGATAGTCATTACCGAGGGATTTCAAAAATCGCAAATGTTTTTCTTGGTCTTTTAACTTTCATGTTAAGCAATGAATGCTTCCTGATTCCTTTCCTAGGATACAGCGACAAGCTACAAAAATAATTTCAGATGAGCATATAGGGGCGCATTGGAACAGCATATGACTGACGTAAAGCAATGGGTAGGTTGCGATAGTAGATGAATTAAATTATTTTCATTGTCCCGCTCCAGTGGACAAACGGCGGGGTTGAGTTCCGCCGCTTAACACACATGGTCTCGCATTTTGGCGGAAAGCGGAGAACGTCTTGATACTAAATTGGCTCTGTTATATATGCGTGATAAAGCGTGAAAGCATAAAAAGAATAGTATTTTAGCTCCAATTTGTAAATGATGACATGTTAAATAATAAAGGAGGCTATACTCGTATTACTTCAGCGTCACCTACATAGATAACTATCTAACTAATCAAAATGCATCACGTAACCCATTCACATGATTGTTATAATATTACTCTATAGTCTATCCATACATATGCTTAGGGTCCCGTACATCGAAAGGCAAAAAGGGAACCCTATAAGGGTTCATAAATAAATAGCAACGAAGTAGAGCAGCCCAAATACAACAACAGAGTTAGGTACATTCGTATCAGTAAGTTGTACCACCATGCTTCGCCAAGAGAAAGCGATGTTACATATCGTTCTACACAACGGAACTAAAACCTATTGTCTGTTGTGTATAGTTTTTTTGTTGTGTATAGTGTTTTTATGTGAATTAAATATTAATTGTTATATACTAGCTCTGGCTTGTGACATCGCTCGCGTGGTCAAATCGATGGTCCCTAGGTGGCTTCACCTCACCGCCACCATCCAAAGCGGAAATATTGAAAAATTCTTTTATTGCTGTTTTGAACTAGGTACTAAGGTATAAGGGTAGTTTTCGATTACATACACGTTTAAAAAACGCATAAACAACTATTTTTCTTTTAATTTTGCAAAAATCTCATCAAAACTACCTTTCTTAGTAGTTGAAAAGACCAAGAAAAACATTTGCGATTTTTGAAATCCCTCGGTAATGACTATCCAATACAAAAAGATTTTTTGAATTTCATTCAATAGTTAATGAGATTAGCGCGTTCACCCAAACGAACTCCAATAGGTACCATAGATGCAGTTGTAGGTTCGATCCTCAAACCCGATCCCAAAAGGCATTGATTAATATATAAAATTATTTTAATTTCTCAGTTACGCCAAGGCAACGAGAAGCGTTGTCGCTTAAGCGAGACGTTGCGTGTTGAGTAGCGGACCTCAGCGCCGCGTGTTGTGTAGACTGTGTTAATTAGCTTTTGTGTGTAAATTACACATCTTCTCTAACATTATAATCATACCTTGTAACGCGAGCGCAATTATTTGCCATTTACAAGTATTGGCCGAGTTGGAATCAAACCCATTGCCTTCGCGTTTACAGTTGACGCCGCCCCATTACGCCACGACGCCATTATGTTCCATGCAAAGCCGGGGCGCACCGTTAGTATAGAAATATAGAATAGTATAGATATTTGAAGTAGCACTCAGGACATTCAACCCGAGCGGTATTTTTTTTACTTTCAGTTTGTTTCCCCTCCCCCTTCAATTAATTTTTGAGATTATTGAGCAGCGGAACTCAACGCCGCACTTTGTCTTCCAGTGTGAGAAAATCAAAACAATATAATTCCCCACGGATCAAATCCACAACGATTGTTTTTAAAGTTAGTTAAAATTAAAAAAATATTATTTTAATTAATATATAAAATGGAAATTAAAAGTAATATAACTCTTAAAAAATAAATAAGTGAGGCCGCCGTGGCGCAGCGGCGGGTGTGGGTTCGATCCCCACTCGAGGAAGTAACATATTTATTTACGTTTATATTTCCATTTCTTCACTCTAGTATCGAGGCAAAGCGCGGCGTTGAGTTCTGCCACTCAACACACAATGCCTCCAGCTGCTGTGTGCGGGATACAGCGTGAAGTTAAAAATAAATATAAAATTTGAGTGTACCGGGGTACGAACCAGCACCTCCTAAAAACCATCCAAGCGCTCTAGCCACTAAGTTCGTGCCCCGTCTACGTTAAAATGTATACAATTTTTTAAAAATTATTTGGATTTTTACAAGGACAAGAAATCCATAATAATCAAATACTTTTCGACAGTATCGCAATAGCTTGATGGATTGATTAGGATATTGTAAAATGAACACCTACAATGGATAAATCCACTGTAGTGTTGTCTCTAGAGACTAGAAAACTCTCAGGAGATATTTATACGCGTATATAATGTAGGTACTAGCTTTTGCATGCGGCTTCGCCCGCATGGTCTTATGACAATAGCTCATTGTGTCATAATACATTGTAAGTTCAGAGTATTCCTCAATTTCAATTCGAACCAATAGTTCCCGAGATTAATGCATTGAAACAAACAAATTTTTCGTTTAAATAATATTAGTAGAAAAGTACTGAGAGATAATGAACATTTGTCCTTAGCACCTGCCCTCGATACGTCCCGTGGGATTTTGTAATATTTCTAACATGTCTAACTAAGCATTAAGAATAAACAAGTATCTGTAGCTCATCAACGAACTAACCGCGCGTATTATAATTTTGGAACTATTGAATACTTATAAATATTATTTTATAGTATTCAATAGTTCCAAAGTGACGGAAAGTTCCCTTTTTTGTTTGTTTTCAAAAACCGTAAGATTTTGTGTGAAAAAAACGGATCGCATCCATATTTCTTTAAGAACCTACAACCGTTTGTAATTGAGTTCACTAATACACTGAGTCAACGAGGTCATGCATCAACAAATATAAAAATTGATTGTACAACAAAGGGTAAAATTACGATGGCCGTAGATTCAAGTCAACTTTATAAATATTCTTTATTGTTTCACGCTATATGCAGAGGGAACCAGAGAACCCAGTGTTAAGATACTTCACCAAAGTCTGGAAGCGATGCGTGTTGAGTGGCGGAGCTCAACGTCGTGCTTTGCCTTGTTACCATAGCGAGAGAATCGAACTTACGACCTGTTGCGTTAACAGTCACACGTTTGTGTTCTTATGGAGCGACTGTTCTTAAAAAGCCAAAAATATTGTATGGTATCAAAACTGACCTAATTCAAAAGTTTTGGAACTTTTACTAAAAACTGACAATAAATTCTACTTAATGCGAAACTCTTCTTAGTAACATTCTTTGTGTGTCTAATACTTAAAAATATTTAACTAGCAAATACTACTTTTTGTAAAAACACTATAAAGTGTCATATAATATAAGACTACTACTTATGTTCTCATTGAACTAATATTTATTGAATATACACCAATGACACGCTGATAATAGGCCACGGCCTAAGATAAAAAGTACATAAAACTATCGTATAATTGATTAGTAATTGATTAAAATAATCGCAAAGTTCAATATATAATTGTTTATTTTCAAGCATTCCACGCATTTGGGAGGGTATAAAAAAATAAAAAAATTAAAGCCCTGACCCACGCCTCCTATACCTTTCCACATCGTTTCTCGTCTCTCGTCATCTCGTTTCTACAACGTGAAGACGAAAATTTAATAGTTATTAGAATAGCAACACCTTGTTCTCAGCTCTCCTTAAGTAGTGTCAACGCGTGTTATCAGACAATTAGTGCGTTGTCGGTCAAACATTATCAGTAGGTACATATGTAGGTGATGAATCCAATCGACCTACTTATTGAGTATTTACCTGTTACAAGAAATTATATCTAAACTAGCGACCCTCTTGCGGCTTCGCCCGCTTTTACTACTGGATTATTTATATAATGTATGTTTGCAAAGCACTTACGATAATGTGAAAATTAATGAAACCCTAATGCAACCCGCATTTTCGTAGTTTCAATAAGGATTTTCCAATTGTTTTACACAGCAAGGATTTTTTAGTAGGTACCGTAATTTTAAATCTGTGCTACTAATCTTTTCAAGTACTTATTAAAATATATTTAAATGACTATTTTTAGATAGTTAAATGACTATTTTTAAACGGAAGAAATTATAAACAAAAACCTACCTACTAATAACTACTACAAAAAATATGAAACCAAATATATCGCGCTGAAATAATACATTCAACTCCAATTATCCAATACGTGCAAACGCATCTAAATCTTCGTTGCTATAGAGGCAGGCGGGTTTTTTTTTTCGAGCTTGTGGTTAATGCTGAAGAGGGTATTCTGTCCCTGATGAAAAGCAAGCACTACGTGGCTGCCTGTGAGGAAAATTAAATAGAATGCATCGGCCGGGAATCGAACCCGGGCCGCCCGCGTGGCAGGCGAGCATTCTACCACTGAACCACCGATGCGTGTAAGGCAGGCGGGCGCGGCGGACGCGCTTGTATAAGCAAAACGTCGCGGGACGCATGGCGAGTGGCGAGCCGTTTCGCAGCAAGGATTTTTTGATATTGTAACAACTTCTAAAGTACTTATTAAAATGAAAAACAGTAAAAGACAGTTTTGATCTACATTAAATGGCCAACGTAACTAATATACTTATTTATATGCTGAGAGCAAGGGATAAGTGAAACATAGCTGATGTGTCAACGGCGTGATGTGTCAACAATTAATTGCGTTTTTCTCTAAAACTATTCGCAGCTTCGAAATAGTGTAAAAAGCAAATTGTATCTTCGTTTAACGTTAAAAAATAATAAAGTATTTTAAAGGATAAAGATTAATACCATTATGGAAAAATATCCCTCACATTAAAAAATATATTGAAATTATTATTTTTTAGACAGAAATATGATCACTACACGTTATCCTTAAAAGATACGAATATGCTGTCGCGGACTTTTTTGTAGATCTTATTAAGAGAAATAATACTCCAGTACATTATTTTCATGTAGTACTTACCATTAAAGCAGCGCATGCGCGAAAGTGTATCAACGGGTAGGACTTTATACACATTTATCGTATTTATGTTACTTTACATAAGAATGTACAAATAATAAACTATATATAAACCTTCCCTGAGAAATACTCGACCTAATGGTGAAAACCGCATCAAAATCCGTTGGGCTGCTTAGAAGAAGAAGAGTTGGAAAGTTCAGACAGACACGAAAAGCGACTTTGTTTTATAAGATATAGGATAGGATAGGATGATAATAAGAAAAAGAGAAATTGTAATAAAAATGATATAAACAAAACAAAAAACTCAAAAGTAATGTTTTTTTAGCTTAAGGCAGAGTGAATCTGGAAACTTAGTGATAAGAAAGTACGTTCCCATTAAGACACTTGTGACATTGTCCCATAATTTCAACCAAAGTAAGTATTCTTCTGGAACTATTGCGTATTAAATGGTCGTATATAACGTCGAGCTTTTCCGTTACTAGAGCGAGGTGAGAATCGTCACTTTTACGGTCGCACGCTTGTGACCCTATGCCACTGGCTACTACCAATGTATTACAAATTTGACGGTTGCCTGTCAGACACTCAATAACAGAAAAAAATATATAAATAGATATAGAATAGAAGGATGAACAGTTTGAACTTGCCTAGCCTTTTAGGCCCATATCTACAATAGTTATTTTAAAAAAAAATCTTCCATCGCGCCACAATACCATCAAAATGTTATCTAACTAAAAAAACCAGGAAATAGATGATACATATTTTCAATTTCTTATCTTACGTTGATAAACCGATGATTTCCTTAATTTCATGTAGTGATACTTTACGCTGGAGATGGGACATAATGTTAAAAATTTAAGATAACACGTTCTCCACTTCCTACAAAAACTTCGACGTCTCTAATCAAGTGGAAATTACGGAACAGAGTGTTTTAACACTATGTTTCCACTGCCTACTCTGCTATGTGCAGGAAACACTAAAAGTATGTAACAGTCATCAACAGGATAACTCACAACAATAGTAATCATCAACTTTATCTTTACATAAAAAATCCCTATCGATACGAACATCTGCTGTGCAATAAAAGTTAATGAGGAAACCCTATTAGTAATATAAAGATGTTCCGCCTAAACGCCACGTGTTCGAGCGTTAATGCTCGTGGATAGGTCGAGGTCATAGGTTCAAATATATTGTGTGTAGCTTTACCACGTGCCAATCTTTATTTCTGCTTGTACCCCTCGAGAGGTACTGAACCGACCATCACCGCATTATATAAATTCAGATCAATTAAAGACACCATCTAAAAAGTTTGAGTATACTATAGTAATATAATTTTGGTGGTCAACACGACCTAACGCGGCGATCTTACATATTATTTCCTCGAATTAGAATGGAACCGCGTTTACTGGCGTTTACACGCTGGCACTACTGTGTAGCTGGCTAGACTAGCCTACACACCTTACACCGCATCTAAGTTGGTCGTGGCATATAGGTACGTCTGACTGAAAGCATAATATTCTGGATTTCATTTCCCACTTGGATATGCAGGTGCAGGTTAGGCGGCCCTTGTCCGCTACACCTATGCGGGATACGAAGCACGCAGCTACTATTTTTTTAAATATCTGAAGTTAAACAGATGCTAATTAGCCGTTTTAGGTATGAAATAAACAAAGACATGACGCATACGACCTAGGTCTTCGACCTGGAATGTGAATCTAAGTGGTTGTGATAAGGAATTATAGAATAATGACGTTATTTCTCAGTATCGACTGTATACTTTGATTTACCGCTACCTATATTATATAACTAACTTCTACGCACGGCTTTGGCCGTATGCTAAAATGGAAATAGATATGACAGATCCCTAGTGCAGCTGGTAACTGACCGCAGGGGCAGTGGGTTGCATCGAAACGAGTAAAGTGATGATAGCCAACATAAAAGTATTTCTTCAATTCGAAACGAGCTCAAGCGTGTTTAAAGATACAAACTCTTTAACGTCGCCCACTAAGATAATGCAATTATGAATTTTAATTTCTGTCATATTTCGTGTTGAGTGGCGAAACTTAACTTCGCGCTTTGCCCGTTACCAGAGCGAGGAAATGAAAATATTAATGGGAATCGAACTCACAACCTGTCGCGTTTACAGTTGCACGCTAGAGCCCCTGCGCCACTAATGGCCTCTTACGACATAGTACTAGAAGTTATTATTGTTTTGTCCGTCGTAGCGCAATATCTGATTGTAGATTGGGTACATTTAAAAATAAAGCTGTTTCCTTAATACGGTTAGAAAAAACCGGCGCTGATTTCCGCTAACCACCATGCATCGTCATTGAAATGGGCGGAAGTGGGTGAAATATTTACCACCCACTCTACATGTCTCGTAAAAAGCGGCGTATGGGATAGAACAAAACTTAAACAATAACAGATTTTAAACAATCAGTGACAACGTTCTCGTTATATTGTACGCGATCAAGTTAAAACCCGTTGCTTGAGAAAAATCCAAGAACAACGATTTTATTAAAACTATGCAAATATGAAGTATCAATAAATTAATAGATATTAGAAAAGATTTTCGTGTTCTAGCCGTTCTAACCCGTTCAAGAAAATATTCCCTTTATTAGGGATTGTAGAAAATAATTTAAATAGGTATAATAATTCCCCTCATTGTGTTTCGAACCCACACTTAGATGGCTTTAAAATTATATACCTAATCGTTCTGGTATCAACGATAGGCTGGGGTAACGATTCGCAACTCAACACTAACTAAAATTAGGCGCGATGCGTGAAGAGTGTCCGATCACTGCGTTCTCTATTATCTATATATATAAAAGTACTTGTCCTCACTGACTGAGGTAAGACGCACGCACAGCCGTAACCGCTGATGGCAGAAACATGAAATTTGGACAGATGTTTACTTTCATAATCTGGACATCCACTAAGAAGGGATTTTGAAAAATTTTAACCCTAAAGGGGTAAAATAGGGGTTCAAAGTTTGTATGGAAAAAAATTTAAATCGGCACCGATTTTTATAAAATTTGAAATTTAGATTTTTAAAAGTATTTAATTGAACACGTGTTTCATCGTTTTCTAGAATTCTCCCTCTAAGGGTGCAAATAAAGGGTTGAAAGTTTGTATGGAAAAATTCTTAAATCGCCACCGATTTTTATAAAATTTAATATTTAGACTCTTAAAAATATTTAATTGAACATGTGTTTCATGGTTTTCTAGAATTCACCCCCTAAGGGTACAAATAAGGGGTTGAAAGTTTGTATGGAAAAATCTTTAAATCGCAACCGATTTTTATAAAATTTGAAATTTAGACTCTTAAAAATATTTAATCGAACACATGTTTCATGGGTTATTAGAATTCACCCCTAAATACGCAAGTGAAGCTGCGCGCGTCCGCTAGTATTAAATATACATACAAAGTCCCGTTAACTTCAAAAGTGACAAGCACAAACAAACGCCAGTTACATGAAATGATTCAACATCCAACAGCTGAGTCAAACACATGTTACTTCTATAAATAACAGTCTTTGTATCTAAAATTAGCTTGAACTAAAGCCCTTGTACAATTTTAAATTGTGTAAGTTTGTTTGGTTCGATCTGAAAAACTCTTTTCGTGTAAGATAGTCCATTCATCGAGGAAAAGTATAGACTGTATTACAGGCTACGACCAATATAAAAGCGAAGTAATTGATGCACAAAAGCCATTTTCACTTCACCAAGACGTCAACATTTTTTTTTTAGCATCACGTATCCCGCACACAGCAGAGTAGGGCGAGGTTCCGTCGAATTCTGAAGGTGCGTGTTGAATATCGGAACTCAACACCGCGCCACCAGACACCAGAGCGAAGAAATTAAATATTTAATATTTAATTTCTTCGAGTGAGAATCTAACCCAAAACCTGTCGCTTTTACCTCACTAGTCTCACCACCCACCGCGTTTCTTTGCTAAAATGGGTGATGCGTGGAGAGTGGAATATTTTAAAATGAATATCCCAATTATATAGATCTATGGCCAAAGCCCCATCCATTCAACAGCTAAGTCAAACACATGATTCTTCCAAAAATAGCATTCTTTGTATCTAAAATTAACATGAACCAAAACTTTAAATAGTACAAGTATAATAATATACAAGTATAATAAGTCGTCTAACTTTAAAGGCGGGGGTTGCGGGTTCCATTCCCACTTGGTTGGACGAATTTTGTATTAGCGCAGCGTTGTCCGCCAATCAACGCGCAATATCTCGAAAATAAGACGTAAAATGTGGACCGGGTAGGGAACGAAATGTCTAAATACACAGGTTCCCTAAGCCTACCCTAACGCACTCGAGTACAGCGTACATGTTTTTTTAATATGAAACTTGAAGATGCATCATAACGAAGTGGGACTGTGTTAGTGCGACGCGTTTTATATTGACAGTGTTGGGAACTGCACCGTTGCGCTTACATTCAGAGTAAAAATTGTTAAAAAAAACAATCAAAAATATAATCTTATTATGATTACTGTCATTGACAGCACTTTTAAATAATAAACTTACAATAACAAATAAAAGTCTGTGTTGTTAGTAGGTACGCGGTGGTTTCACCTATTACCACCCAATAAAGAATCCAGTTCTACATCGAACTACTAATACAAGTCGATTATATAAAATATTACATTTCACATAAGTCATAACTCGTAACGGTTTCCGCGATAATTTAGTAAGAAAAAAACATTGCAACTATGCTAACATATAGTAATTATGACAGGGTTGTCACCTTATTAATAAAAAAATATTAAAAATATCGTCGGAATGAACTTTAGTCAATGCGTCAATCTATATAAAAAAAGGCTTTAGATGTTACTGTACAACGCACAATGTCTGTGTCCAGTACAAACGTATGATTAAACGTGGTGGTTGTAAGATCGATTCCAACTAGGAAGAATAAATTATTGTAATTTCTTAGCTTCCGTATCAAGACAAAACGCTGAGTGTAGTTCCGACAACGAATCAAAAATTGGGCGGTGCGTGTCGAACGGTATGTCATATCACTAGGTTCCCTAGGAGCTTGCCTTGCTTTATGCAAGATAACTAAAATAGGAACAAAAAAAATCTATTTTTAAATAATTGATCAAAGTTGACAACCCTAGACTTACTTTCATAGTAGTATAACATGCAATGCTCAAAGTAGCTTTCGCTTCAATATCGATTCGATGATGTGTTTCTTGAATAAATGTTTACTTTACAGTACTACTAGAATACTAGCTTAATACTAGTTTGTACTTTAAAGAAAAGGAGTGACGGCAAATATGGGACGAAGTGTCACAACAAGGTTTCTTCTACCTACCCTGATATACAGGGTAAAACTAGTAAAAATTAAAGAAATATTTATTAGATCTTTTTAGTCAAGATATAGAATTAAGGTTCACAATCCAACAGAGAACCGAGAACGTAGTGTTAAGACACTAAATTCTCTCTAGTTTTTCCGCTAAATATAAGAAATAGTGGAGAAAATAAATCAACTAGGTACAACTATTACAAAACTCAATATCAATTCGAAGTGTTGATATAGGCAGGATGTGAAACCGGCTCGCCAAGGCGACTGCAGGCTGTATAATATCAACCGGCTTGTGTCAGACATACAAATATTACCTACTGCTATTGTGGGAATAGCTCACTACCAAGTGAGGCCATCCAAAATGATCACAATTTATAAACCCATAACCACGTTCAAATAACCTAATTAAAACAAACTAATCTCTGGTAGACTATGCGCGGCGTTGAATTCTGCCACTCAACACCCAATATTTGGATAAATCGGCGATGCGTGGGGAACGGAGTATCTTCACACGTTAGTTCCCTCTAACTAATCAGTTTTGCGTGAAAAAACTTGAAGGTGCAAAAAAAATCTAATAATCACACCGCTTGGTATACCGTTTAATGACACTCTAATAAGTGATACATTTCTTTTCTCACGTTGTTTGAACAATAAATGTTTAACTTTATTCCGATGGCATTAGGTTCGATTTTAAATGAAAATAATTGAGGTAAAACAAAAAAAAACAAATCAAATGGATACAATATGAAAGTTTGGTAAATATAAAGTCATCGTCTCTTTCATTTTTTTTCACGTTCTTCAACTTCACGCTGTTAACCGCATATGGCAGATTAGGTAGAGACAACGTAGTGCTAAGTAAGACACACCGTTCTCCAATTTCCGTCCGAATTTGAATTATTGCGTGTTGCCTGGCGGAACTCAACGCCGCAACTTCCAAGAGCAGCGTAGTGAAAATAATTTGAATACAATCGTAGCAACTAAGCCCCAAGCAGCGCGCTTGCAGTAAATCGCTCTTTCACTGCACTCAATAACCACCATAAGATTATATAAATACACATGTTTACTAAATAAACTAAATATTTAATAATTTCATTTCCTCGCTCTGCTAAAGAGGCAAAGTACGACGTTGAGAAATTGGGCAACGGAAGTGTCTTAACGGGAACGCATTTCGTTCTTAACATTAAGTTGCCAGGTTCCGTCTGCTATGTGTAAGATAAAGCCCAAAAAAATTGACTTAGGTACATTTTTTCCACTTTTTTATACATATTGTGTAGTCTACGGATTTGTCTATTTTTTTGCGTCCACTTTCTCCAATAATGATTTTTTTTTGCTTCATGCTACATTACACACATAGCAGGTTAGAGGGACTTTACTTCCATTTTCCATTTTCGACCGAATTCTGGAGGTGTGTTGAGCGAAAATAAACGCCACGCATCGCCTCGTTACCAGAGCGAGGAAATGAAAATATTAAATGTTTCATATTATTAGAAGTCCAAAGTGTTTCTATATCGACACGACTTGGGTTTCCTTCCACTTGGGAATTCCTTTTTTTCCATAAAAAAAGATTATTTTGTCCATTATCCTAAATATTACGTGTTGATTTCCATAAGTCAACGCCGCGCTTAGACTTGTTACACTCAGTTCTTTTACCGCCTCAATTTAAAAATATTAGGTACTTTTTACATTATATTCTCCTTATAAATATCTTATTTCCATTGCCCAATACAAGGCATTGGTGCGCGAAGGTCGTTACGCTCTAGTGTTTGGTACCCCTGTCTCATCTTACATAAATGGAGGATTATGTGTTAGAATTGAATCTCTCTTTACAATCTAATTATTTTTATTTTGTTAATAACTAATTGTTATTAACAAACGTAGTAAAGATCCACATGTGATAATACGTGGAAAACGAGTCGTACAGAAAAACAAAAATGAATGCCAGAAACGGAACACAACACCTTATTTTACAAAAAAAAAACTTTAAATTTTAGTTTACGGAAAAGACAAGGCAAACGAGCGTTCGGGTTTCCTGATGGTAAGTGATCACCGCCGCCCACGACCCCGTGCAACACCAGAGAAGCTACAGGTGCACTGCCGGCCGCCAAGGTGGAGATAGACGCGCTTTAGAAGGTATCCAAGTCCTATTGACCTGGAAACAATGCCGCAGGTAGGCCCTTCCACAGTTGCGTGGCGCGTGGAAGAAAGTTCGTAGTTTTAATTTCATTACAAATAACATATTATATTCGAGGTCAGTCGCTCTCGTGTCGAGGCAAAGTTCGGTGTTGAGTTCCGCCATTTAGCACGCAATGCCTTCAGATTTCTAGGCGAGGCTCCCTCTGCCCACCCTGCTGCGTACGAGCACAAGATACATCAAATATCAAAATAACACTTCACCGGATCGATCTTCAACAGAGCACGAAGGTCGGAAACGATACGTTACGCTTCAATGAATGGGAACCTACCCTTGGTGCCTTTTCCAAGATATACTCATCTAACTTATGGTCATATTGACTGATCGTGATGGTTGTGGTTTCATTTCATTTCCTCGAGAGGAGATCGACTGGTTCGATCCCACTTTGTGCCCCTGCGCCACGACTGGCCTCGCTGTATCAATATATGTATAGTATAGATAATCACCGCTTTAAGAAAACCATTGAAATGTACAACCATTAGACACAGTGAAAGCGTAGTTAATAGTATTAATATTTTTAGTCAGAGGTCGGCGATTTGATTCTAGACAAATGATGCGTGACAATTTTTCTTCAATAAATATAATATCTTGAATTCTAAGGAAAGAAGTTATTTTCATTTTGTCGCTCAGACAACACTAAGAGGACGAAGCGCGGCGTTGAGTTCCGCCTCTCAACGCGTAATGCTTTAAGAATTGGACGAAAGTTGAGACTGTAGTGTCTTAAAAGTCTAAGTTTTAAAATGTGTAAAGGTAAAAAATAAAAACAAATAGAGATTTTTTTCCAGCTTCATGCCATATGGCGCATACAGCAGGTTAATAAGAGGGAACTTAGTATTATGACACTTTCAGGAGAAAATGTGACAAATCAAGATACTTTGAATATACTGTAATACTTACTGGCATGCTCGGAACGCCAGATTTAAAGAACCATACCACCATACTGTAATACAGTTAGCATATTAATATTATAAAATTAATAATAAATTGTAACTTTTATATTGAAAAGAGAGCCTGTTCAGTTTCTTGCCTGCTCTTCTCAGTAGAACTGCCTTTCAATGTATGTTCTATGTATTCAAAATTAATTGCAAAAGTTTACTAAAATACCTAATTGTTGAATACAGTGATGAAATAAAATTATCATCATATTGGTTTTTTGTGATATTTACATTCTCAACTGCTCTAAAATATAAACAAAATTAGTTAATTCTTACTACATATGACTGACTGATATAAAATAAATACTTATTTCACCTGTTTAAATAAAATGTAATACTCCAACAAGGTTCAGTTTTAATAAATTTCACTAAAATTATTTTGGGTCATAGGCAAGGTATTTGTTTATAATATAAATTTTTTTAGCTCTCTCACATACAACAGAGTAGGTAGAGAAAAGCTAGTGTTAAGACACTCCATTCTCCACCTTCCTTATAGCTCAGGTATAAAAGTAAGTTGAGTTGTAAATGAGCATATAATAATTTAAATGTAGCTTGACCAGTATGTATGGTTTAGTGGTCAGTTTAAGTTAACCATAATGTAGAATGGATATTTTTATCAGTAATTTTGTAACTATATCACCAGCTTTATATACCTACTATAAATACAGAAAACAAAATTAACTTACATCATCATTTCTGGATTTCAAGTCCTCCATACTCCTACTATGGTTCTTCCAAACATTCAATGTCCCATACTGATTATCAAATGGCACATCATATATATGTTCCTTTTCGACAAAGAACTCAGACTTCTCTGGCCTACATTTACAATGTAAATGACATTTAAATCCTGTAGATTGATCATTTACTTGACATTTCACACATTTTTCAGTTAAAAAAGTGTTAATATTTACATTTTCTTTGCTACATGAACATATATTGGAACTTAGTCTTGTATATGGCAAGCTTAATGTTGAATTATTTGTTAAAATGGCACAGTTTAGTGAATTCAAGCATTTCGAGATTGGATCTTTCGGTGGTAAGCTACGTTGACTTATATCTAATAATTCAGTACATAAATAATGCATTTCCTTAGGTTTCTTTGCATTTTCATCAACTTCTGCAATGTCATATATGTTTTTAGTATTATGATTTTGAATTTCTCGTTTATTTAAAACTTGTTCAAGCTTTTCTAACATTTTCTTTGTATCTTTCTTCTGTCTTTCAGGTATTTCTATTGCATTTGGATTTAAGAAGGTTCTTGGGGGTTTTTTTGGAGGTGGGCCAGCAGGTAATGGTTGTTTGAGAGCTTTTTTTAAAGTGTCTGTTAATATGAGATGAGGATTCTTACGTTCTAATTTCATTGTTTCACTGGATGCACATAAATCATTCATTGATTCTAAATTAGGCTTAGCCTCCGAATTTTCATACTGGGATACTAATTTCTTTATTTTATTACTCTTTTCTTCTTCAACATTCTCTGTTTCGGAGCTAACACCGCTATCTGTCATGGAATCTTGTCTGTTTTCCGGTTTTTTATTCTTTGTAACTTTTGCATATTGATCTAATATGTGTTTAGGTACATCCTTATCCGGTATGGAATTTATTGTTTTTATTTCATGAATTTCACCTACTATAACACAATTATTAGGATTTATACTCGGCTTAAAATTATCTTTTTTCATCTGATCTTCGAGGAAATTGCCAAGTTGTTTCAACCTTTCCTTACTTAGCTTTTGTTCACCCATTTTGTAAGAGAAATCACTGGTTTCAGATCTACCGTTGCAGCTACCGTGTCTTTTGGGGCTTTGGTTGATTTTCTGGCTCTTGTCACAGCGGAAGGCGTGGCTTCTATGTAATTTCTTACCAGGATCACTAGTTTGCCTTGTTAGAGACGATTTAGTATCACTCAAGCTGCGTTTTACATCGTTCTTACTATACAAGTAACTGGAATTAGGCTTTGGTGAGCACTCATCAGAATCTGACTCACTAACACACTTTTCCTTTGGCACTTTTTGGTCATTTTCGATTGCTATGTGATTTATTTCAACGTTTTCAATAAAATTATCCTGCTTTGGGGATTTTTTTTTAATTATGTACTCTGGTTCTGCGCTTAAACTCTCGAATTTACTTTTTATTGCTTGCACTCTGTTCTTAGGCTGTGCCAACATTATTTCAAATATACAAAATACATTTTCGAAATCAAATACGCTTATCGAGCACTGAACTATCACGTAATATTATATATTATATACACTGTAATAAAACGCTATAATTATTAATCAGAACACAAAAACAAGAGCAAATAACAATCCAGTTAATTTAAATTTCACTACGAATCACTATTAGAGTAAAATAACTTTAAACATTTAAGGATTACTTTAAAATAGTAAGCGGATGTTGTTATAAGATACTAAAATAATAATAACAAATGAATTTTAAACCACAATAATAAAAGTCACAAAGTTTACAAAACAGTCGTACGTTCTTATCGCGAGGGCACGTCTACTGATATTGCCAGATAAAAGATTAGACTACATATTAAATGGAGAAATAAAATATTAATAATTATGATTACATATTCATTAAAATATAATATTTTGTATAAAGAATATTTTATAAATAATAATTTTATAGATGTTTTTATTTTGTTAATACTTTTAATGAAAGTTAAATTATGTTCAGGTGTGGTTTTTTTTTATTCTTACGGACATTAAAATAAGTAATTTTGAACCTGAATATCAGGTATCAAAATCACTTCCTTTTTTTATCATATTTTTTTTTTACTTTTTATTCATAATAATAACTATTAATTGCTGAAATAAAGCATAATGGATAAAAACAATAATAATAATGAGCAAAAGAAAGCATTTTAAAGATAAACACTGATATGGGAGAAGCAAAATTTCTTTCGAACGAATAGTCGTACTGCTATATTTTAATAAAAATACAAATTCGTAATATTCAAATTTACATTATAGTAAATTAATTAAATTTCTTTCTTTCATATATAATATTAAATTACATTTATCGCTTAAATTGATATAAAAAGGAAGGTACAAAATAAATAACGCCATCTATTATATATAGTTTGAACTAATATGTCCGGGTTTGTAAATGAATGTAAATGTGTTCTGTGTCTGTATACTTCGAATTCGGCGGACGGAGTGTAAAACTAGAATTCCTCTGCCTAACCTGCTAGGGCGTGAAGGTAATTTGAAGAGTTTGGTCGAACGGTAGTGATCTTAGCACCTACGTACGTACATGTATGATTTAAAAATTCTTATTGTTTGGGAAAGTTCATCTATCAAGGATGGCTACAAGTAGTCTATGTAACATTAGTCTATAACCTTTAATAATGGGTAACGAAGAAAATTGTTTCAAAATCGAGAGAGCTTGATCTCGATTCATCTACTTTTAGCTATTTTGGTTTGACCAAGCAGGCAAAGCCACAGGTGAAAGCTAATTTGTAACAAATTTTAATTTGTTACCGTTCCGTTTCCATTGAGACACTTATGTTCTCGGTTTCCAGCGAATTTTGGAGGCATTGTGTTTTGGGTGGTCAAAATGAACCGTATACGTATTTATGTATGAGTATATAACTTTGAAAAAAAAATATTGAGTCTTTCTTTCCCCGTAAGTATTTATATTTGATATTCTATTCATATAATTTAACGGCATTGTAGCGGCATCTAGTAAAATATTTTCTAACTATCTAGTACGAAAGTCTATTTATATGTCAGCTGCTACGTCATTTTTTTTAAGATGGCGTTGTCTTTATTTATAAGCTTGTTATTTTATTAGACTTGAACGCGACGATTGTTGGTTAAGATTTCAAGTTGAGCAGGGTGGGCTGTTTCCACGCCATAATAATTATTTATTTTCATTAATTATTTTCAGTTATTATTTATTATCATTTAGCTATGCGGGTATTACAGCTTCTCACTGTATCCATTCACATAGCAGGGCAGGCTGTCAGGTGCCGGAACTTAACGCCGCGCATAGTCATAGCGAAAAATGAAAATATTAAATATTCCATTGTTCCAAGTGGTTATCAAACCCACAATCGTCGTGTAAACAGTCGAACCGTTGTGCCACTGTGCCATGACGGCCTCTATGGAGATTGATAGTATTACTAAGGTGATTGATTGTTTATATTTTCATTACCGTGAGACAAAACGCGGAGTTGTGTTACGCTAACGTCTAGAAAATTAAGTCTACCTGTTATAGGTAAGTGGAATACAGCG
Source organism: Heliconius nattereri (assembly GCA_013403645.1). Classification (NCBI taxonomy): domain Eukaryota; kingdom Metazoa; phylum Arthropoda; class Insecta; order Lepidoptera; family Nymphalidae; genus Heliconius; species Heliconius nattereri. Next base: position 14,311,453 of record JAAIXI010000237.1, on the reverse strand, counting down.
TACCTAACTAACTATCGCTTACGGTAAACATCACAACGACGTCAAACATCATAATTGTTTTTTTTACTTAGGTAAGTACATCAATTTTTTCAATGTTTTCGTTCCATACGACTGCTTGTTAAATTTATGTTTTTTCATACAAAAAAAATGTCAAAGTGACATGTCATGATACACGCGAGACAAGACAAAAACTCTAATTTAGTAAATGTATCATTAACGCAGGAAAATACTGTAGTTCCGTAAATAATGAAAGATTTTTATTAGAAATAGAATATGCTAACGCAATATCTCAAATATTAAGTGAAAAATGGACAACGGAGTGTTTTAACACTGGGTCTGCCTTCACTGTTATAAGAGGGATATGGCGTGAAGAAAGAAGCTCAACTAATCTGTAAACGCGACGGTTGTCGGTCCATTTCCCATTCAGGAGAACGTACTTCATCTCCTCACTCTAATAACAAGAGGCGTTTGAACAGTGTGTGGCGAAGATTCCAGGTTCCGTGCAAGCCAAATATAAACAAGAAACAGTTGCGTCAACACAATATTATTATATAACAATGTTAATAATATTTGACATTTTATAGTACTCGTATAAATTACCGCCGCTAATGGGTTTAGAAGTAACCGACTAGATAGATAAGTCAGAGATCTCCCATTATGTGTGGATACATAATTAACCTATTTACAAGGATATCAATGGAAAAATTATTATATTATTATAAATATAGGTACTAGTTAATATCTACGACTTCGTCTCGGTAGTCAAATGGAAATATAATTACTTGTATAGAGCGGTCAAGAAATTCAACAGGTTTTTTTGGCTTCATCCTGTAGCGGGATAGGCAGAGGGAACCTAGTGTTTGTTGTGTTTACTTTGTTTTTATGTTTTACTTAAATACTTAAAACGCTTATAATTAGACATAATTATCTCTAGATATTTAATTCCTAAGGGGTGCAGGTATTTGGATTGCCTTTTTCTACATACATGGGTATAGGAAGAGGGGGGGCCGAATGGGCCGTGCCTTCCTCAGAATAGTCTGGTGCCCAGAAATTTCACTAACAAAAAATTTGCACCCAAAAATTAAAACAAAATATCCACGAACATATCTGTGGAGGGTAAAGTCCAGGCCCCACCCAGAAAGTATCTCTAGAAACGCCCATGTCTATGTAAAAAATAATGAAATATGTATTTAAATAATAAAAAATTAAATATGTATTTAACTTAATACTTATCTATTAGGATCATACTAGTTTAATTTTTTTTATTTATAGTTATTGTTATTATTTTTTTGCTTTGATGGATCTCTTAATTGCCTGTAAGAGGATAGGAAGTTTGGAATGTGGAAGGTATATCCGAAACGGTCATAGCCTATAGTAGAAGATATGACCACTTTGTTTCTATCTTTAGAACCCAGTGTTAAGACACTCCGTTCCCCATTAAGACACTTCCGCTCCTCAATTTCTGCCAAATTCTGGAGGCATTCAGTGTTGATTGACGGAATTCAAAGCTGCGCTTAGCCTGGTTACCAGAGCGAAAAAATAAAAATATTAAATATTTCATTCCCCCCAGTGGGAATGGAACACAAAACCCTCTCGGTACAAAACATGATAATACAATACTACGTAACAAAAGTTATAAGCAAATATACTTTCTATTGAGGATATCTAAATTTTTTTGCATAGAGCGGACATCCTCTTTACTTTCCTTATAATAAATACAAACAGATTGACATACATTACATGATTATTTCGTCTGAAAATAATCATGTGATAAATGAAGGAGAGTTTTTATATATATATATATATATATATATATATATATATATATATATATATATATATAAGTTACACGGATTTGAACCGGCGACCCTATGACAAAAGAATAATTAAACCCTATGTAGGTATACTTATAAGCAATAAAATAAAACATTATTATTTATTTTCTTAACAAAGTGTATAACCTATCTAATGAGAGACCTCTTGAGGCATATTATTAAAGACAATTTCCTAGTAAATAAACTAAATACATAAATATGTATCACAATTTACTTGTGAGTCTGTTGTGGTTCTGGGACAGAGTGTTACTGAGTGTTACTGATGGCTGGTGGTTCCCATTCAGGGGGCTCCCACGAGAGGAATGGCTTTATCTATTTAAATTATTATTTTGTTCTAGTAAACAAATGAAGGCTCCGCTCTCTCTTTCCCAGAAACTGGTCACTTTTTCATTTGGCTCCAAGATTTTTTTTTTGTAACTTAGCCAAATTCGAACGGCCTTTTGTTCGCGGAGCACGGGCCCCCTGGGGCTTAGTGGCGTTAAATTCGAGCAGATCGAGCGATCTCTCCAAACAGAGACTGTATTGAGGTTCGAATGAAGGCGTTCAACCATATTATCCCCATGTGATTGTATCTCAGGCGCGCTTGCAGTGACTTTGGCTCTCGTCAACAGTGCTGTCATCTGCATACTCAAAAACTCTAAAATTCTGTGTGTATTGTTTTTGCGAAAATAAAATCTGCAAAAATATAGTGTTATCTGACTTGGAAGCTTTTCCCTCAATGAAAAGAAAACTTGAATGCTATAATATTTTTGCGCATAAAGTATTCGCTTTTTTTTTCGCTTCACGCAGTATCCCGTGCATAGCAGGGAAAGAGAGAAAGAGCCTGGAACCACACTTACATTCAGCCGAATTCTGGAGGCGTTGCACATTACATGAGCCCCTGCGCCGTTTGTTTGTTTTTTCGTATCTACCATTTATTGTGAAAATAAACAGAGAAACATCGTCACAAATAACCTTCGAATAAATTAACAGTAACTTCTCAAACAAAAATAACATACACTTCTGAAGTTGAAAAACAAATTTTTGTAAATAAAATTTCCTGTTTCTTATTTTTTCACGAACTAAGCCACATTTTAAATAAATATTTGCCACAAAAAGAATTCAAACTTGCTACTTGCGTCGTGCGGTTTTTAAAAGTAAATAGTAAATTATTGTAGACTTATTAATGACAATTTATTTTGGTAACATTGATTTCTAGAAAGTGGCATTAATACCTTTATCTCTTGCGGGGTAGCCAGAGAGAACGGAGAGCCCAAAGCCACGGCCTCTGCATACCTCCTGTCCACTGTCGTTAACTTGAGTCTTTAAGATTTATACGTGACCTTTCTCCAGTATCATTGTATTCTCAACTTTTTTTACAAATTTTGCTACTGATTCTTGCTTTATAAATGAACAATATAAATTGGATATTTCCAAATTTGAAAGAGGATTGGGGCACTGGAGATGAGCACTGCTCCGAGCTCTTCTTCCTTACACACCCGCACAATGTATACCCCATGTATTGCTCAAAACATTCTTCTCTTACATTGCCGAATAGAGCTACCCAAATCGGGATTGAATCCGCTACCATCGCGTACCGGGCAGTCAAGCTGCGCCACATTGAAGTTTACATTTATTTACGTTATATCACATTACATAATTATTATAAACTAGTAATGCTTCATAGAATAAGATCATATAAAGTTAACAATACCGTGAGTTTATGATTTATGTAATATCTATTAGTGTGGATGTACACTTATTTTACAAAACGCTCAGAAATATCGCGCTCAGTAGTTGTATGCTTAGCCTTGCTTGTGGATACGATGTCTTTCTTAGAGAATATTCTTTATTTTAGTTCCACGCTTTACACCGTATATAGGGTAGGTAGAGAAAAGCTTGTGAAAGCACTCTATTCTACATGTGGGCAGTACGTGTAGAACATTTTTCACAATTTTCCATATCTTTGCCAGTTCAGTGGCGGAACTTCACGCCTCGTCGCATTAGATATATTATCCATATCTATATTATAAATTCGAAAGTAACTCTGTCTGTCTGTCTGTCTATCTTTTACGCAATCGGGGCCAAACTGCTAATTTAAATGTGATAAATTACTCATATAGAGATACTTGAGGGCCTCGCGATGAACATAGGATACTTTTTTCTCATATTTGTAATATTTTCGATATCCTATATCTTATAAAACAAAGTCGCTTTTCGTGTCTGTCTGAACTTTCTAACTCTTCTTCTTCTACACCCCCCAACGGATTTTGATGCGATTTTCACCAATAGGTCGAGTATTTCTCAGGTAACGTTTATATATAGTATATTATTTGTACATTCTTATGTAAATTAACATAAATACGATAAATGTGTACAAAGTCCTACCCGTTGAGACACTTTCGCGCATGCGCCGGTTTAATGGTAAGTAATACATGAAAATAATATACTGGAGTATTGTTTCTCTTAATAAGATCTACAAAAAAGTCCGCGACAGCATATTCGTATCTTTTAAGAATAACGTGTAGTGATCATATTTCAAAAAAAGAAACCCGCCTGCCTCTATAGCAACGAAGATTTAGATGAGTTTGCACGTATTGGATAATTATAGTTGAATGTATTATTTCAGCGCGATATATTTGGTTTCATATTTTTTGTAGTAGTTATTAGTAGGTAGGTTTTTGTTTATAATTTGTTTCGTTTAAAAATAGTCATTTAACTATCTAAAAATAGTCATTTAAATATATTTTAATAAGTACTTGAAAAGATTAGTAGCACATATTTAAAATTACGGTACCTAAAAAATCCTTGCTGTGTAAAACAATTAGAAAATCCTTATTGAAACTACGAAAATGCGGGTTGCATTAGGGTTTAATTAATTTTCATATTATCTTAAATGCTTTGCAAACATACATTATATGAATAATCCAGTAGTTAAAGCGGGCGAAGCCGCAAGAGGGTCGCTAGTATACCAATATATTAAAATACTTATTAATTTGACATGCAATTTATTACGCCATGTTAATAACAACCGTTGCTAAGCAACGATTAGCAAAGATTGTTGTTAGAAAACGTCACCAAAAATGAGTTTGCTTAACGCATCTCTCTATTGAAAACTGAAGATAATTTCATAAATATATTTAATAAATATTCGTATAGTTCAAGCGGGCGTAGCCGCGTTCGGTGCCACTAGTACATATTACAGTATATATTAGTTGAGTTTTGCCACTCAACACGCAATGCCGCTAGAATTCAAATTGAGGAATAGGAAATTTCGTAATGGAAACAGAGTGTCTTCCTAGTATTAACTAGAATCCCTGTGCCTACTCTGCTATGTGTGGCATACAGCGAGAACCTAAAAAAACAGTCTAATATTCCAATTATTATATAATATATAGATATTATTACTAATATAACATATCACTATTAATATTATCGTGCGCACATTTATGCGGGTCTAAACGTGACGGTTGTGGGTTCCATTCCCACTTCGCTCTGGTGACAGGGCAAAGAGCGGCTTTGCGTTCCTCCACTCAACACGCCACGCCCTACTGTATACGAGATAAAGCGAGAAGCTGAAAGAAATTATAAGCTGAACAATGTAGGTATTTGGTAAAATACAATAAAAACAACTATACGTTCGGATTGAAACACTTTTTTATTTTGGATAGTCCACTTATGGATGTGGGCTATCGGTATCTCTGTAATCGTTTCGACTATCTCGGACTATAGAATGTGTTTCCATTTCATGACACGGACTAGGTCCATAGGCGGCGAATATAGATATAATTACGTCCGGAGGCTTGGATTTTAAAGTGTATTTTTTTTTTCAGGTTGAATTCTTTGTTAGTAACAGTTTTGAGGTAGTTGAGGCACAAGACGGGCACGGTAAGGTGGGCACGGACCCCCTATTAGTAAGCTCATGGCGAGGCGGCAAGTAAAACGTTATATTTTATAATAGGTAGATAGATGTTCAAAATCTGAAGGATATTCAAATTATCTTCTTTCACATTTTTTTACGTAGCAGAATTAAATTCGCAAATCACACCTCTGAACGAATGTTCAATAAAAGTGTCGAGACACTCTGTTCCCAATATGATATGTAGAAACAGTAACAATTGTATAAGAACGTGGCAACGAGCGCTTGAACGGTAAACAAAAGGTGCGGGTTCAATTCCCGCTACGTTTTTATAACAAATTTTCTAGCGTTTTAATCGTTTATTCTACATTCTTACTTATAATAAAGTAATAATATAAGTTAGATAATTAATTATCGTGTCAAAAGGAAAACTTTAATATGTTGTATTTATTTATTAGTTTGTATGAAACGTGTATGTAAACAATTTTAATTTGAATTAAAATTAATGACTGTTCTTGATACGCGTTTGTTAGAAAACATTTTTCTAACACGTTCGTGGCGCAGTGAAGATGTTGCTAATTTAACATGATGGTTCTGGATTCAAATTCAATTGATTGAATTTATGACAAATATCTTTGGGTCATAGTTTAACCTTAAAACAATAAAACAAGCTCAATGATTAATTAGGATTAACAGTAAGTAACGAAGCAAAGCGCGGTGTTGAGTTCCGAGTTATAGCGGGATGTGGGTAATGGAAGTGTCTTAATTGAGTCCGAAGTCTCTTAACACCAGAGTTGACAGATTCCCTCTTCTTTTATCAGTATACATAGTGAAGCTAAAGAAGACATACGAATTTGAATCGACAACCATCGTTTTCCATCACTTACAATGTTGCAAGCATTGTTTCTAACAATTCTAACAATTTTCTGTTTATAAAGCAATTACGTTTTACATAGAAACTATTACGTAGCGGGTCGAATGTCACCGACGTTGACAAAAGAATTAGACGGTATTTAAAATATTAGATATTATTTTGATTTGAACTGAAACCTAAGTTATTATGCAATTTCCTTAGTTTACGTTAAGCTCATATTTCATTAAAATTTTTATTATTCCGTAGCTCAAAAGAAAAACTCCTATAAGAGGATGGTTGATAATGGAGTATGTTGTCCGTCTTTCTGTCTGTCTGTTAGTCCAAAACTCTTTCTTAAAATCGCCTCGAATATCGATATCCAAGTTTGCAGTCCCTTATGAATTGTTATCTTTATATCTGTTGATCTCTTTATACGAAATGAGTGCACACGAAGCTTAAAATCAACTTTTATAAGTTATAATTACTTTCCTTTGACTCAACTTACAGAACACAATCATGAAATTGGTACGGAACCCTCAATGAGCGGGTCCACCTCGCACTTGCCCATTTTTTTCTGCGAACAGGCACTATTTTCATTAAATTTGTTTTAAAGTGGACTTTGGATATCAGTATAGGTTGCAGTCGTAGCATATTTGAGGTAAAGTCTTTTAGGCTTTGTGTTCTTTTAGAACACACGATGCTTGTGGGTTTTGGTTTATAATTCCATATCTTCGCTCTGGTGTCGAAGCAAACTGCGGTGTTGTATTCTGCCACTCAACATGCAATGTCTCCAGATTTTGGCAGAAAGTGGAGAATGGAGTGCCTTAACACTAGGTTCCCTCTGACTACCCTGCTTTGTGCCGGATATACGTGAAGCTGATTTTTCTTAGATTTACTCTGTATCACGCAGTATACAGCAGGGTAGGCAGAGGGACACACACGGCAGGTGCCTACACTGACACTAACCAGACACTATGTCCCTCCATTTTCCTGAAATCAATATAACCTACCACGACAGCCCCAAAAAATATTTAAATTACTTTGCTAGGTTTTGAAAATTTAGTTTTTTGTGTAAACATAATCTTTATTTGAAAGGCCGCCGTAGCGTATAGTAATCGCGCGTACAAGTGTTTGGCTATCAACGCAATGGTTGTTAGTTCGAACCCTACTCGGGGGAATTAAATATTTAATATTTTCTTTTCCGATAAAGAGGCAAAGATCACCGTCGCCGCCGTAACTCAACACGCAAGGCTTCAAGAATTCAGCGGATCTCCACTCAGGATTTGGTTTCTTTTTTAGCATCACCCTGTATGCCGCACATAGCAGAAGGGACCTGGGAACCTAGTTAAGACATCCGTTCCCCAGATTCTGCCCAATTCTCGAGGCATTGCTTGTTCATTGGCGGAACACAAATAGGGAATAAAAAAGTATATAAACAACTAGAAATGAGCCGATAATCTTCAAACGGCTGAACGGCTTCAACGGCTGAATGAAAAAATACATCCAAATCGATTCATCCGTTTGGGAGCTACGAGGCCACATATAGACATAGAGATACACACGCCAAACTTATAACTCCTTTTTTTTCGTCGGAAAAATAGGTAAACCCGCAATTTTCGTGTAGTCTAGTTATTACTGAACAAATATTGTTATATAAGTCTTTAACCTAACAATTATTATAATGGCAATAATTATAATATGTACGTATATATAATTGATGCTAAATTGTCAATCAGATTGTCACTTAATGTAAAGGAAGTGGAGTATTACACCTTCGTGGCTCAGTGGTTAAGGTCACATATTGTTAGTACATCAGTTGTATTTTGAGGCCAGTCGTGATGCAGGGACGCAGCTCACTCGGCCACCAATATTCCTACGCACACGCGTTAACCGCATCTTTATCTTTTTTTCAAATTTATGTCAAGATCAAAATAATCTCTAGTAAAGTAGGTTTTTTAAAGAATATTTCGATCTAGTAACATAACAAAGGTAACTATGGTCATTTAAAAAATTAACAAATAAAAACTAAAGAAAGGATACAATTTTTTTATTTTTATTTTTTTTAAACCAGGCTAGAAAGCGGGAACTTAATGTTAAGACACTTAGTTTTCGAAAAGTTGAGTTTTAGGTGGCGTAATTCTAGTCTCTACTAGAGCCGGGAAATGAAAATAATTCATCCCTTTTATGGGAATAGAACCCGCTACCGTCGCGTTTAGTGTGAGATTGTTGCTTCGCCACGACGCGCCTCGGCCGGCGGCCTCTCAGTTGAGCTTAGTTTATATCAACCCCTTTTAGGATGAAATGTCAACCCAACTTGATATTATGTACATAATTAAAGTTAATTAAAAATTGCAAGTAAACAGAAACAAAAAGTTCAAGGCTCCGAGCAAAATTTAATCTTTATTTATCATACAAAGAAGATGAGAAAACTATTAATTACGACCAAAGTCTCGAATTCGATTTCCTCTGAAGTCAATTATATAGATTACTAGCGACCCACACGCGGTTTCACCTGCTTAAATTTATTATAATATTAAGGCTGTAGTGGCGGAGGAGCACAATGGTGTGATGTAATGCGAAGGTTTTGGGTTCAATCCCCACTCGAGGGAATGAATTATTATTTCTTAATATTTTCATTTCTTCGCTCTGGCGTCGAGGCAAAGCGCGGCGCCAGCGTTCTGCCACTCAACACGTAACGCCTCGAAAATATCAGCGGAGGAGTTGTATCCCATAGACATAATATTATCAGGGAAAGTAGAGGGAACCTAGTGTTAAGACACTCGGATTCCGGATTCAAGATATTGCTTTCTAGAGTGAACATAACGTCGCGCTTTGTCTACAAGAGCTTTGTACCAACTAGGCCCCGAAGGCCATTCAGAAGAAGGCGCAATGAACCAGGAAACCTAATGTTAAGACATTCCGTTTCCCATTTTCAGCCGAATTATTGAAGCATCGCGTGTTGTGTGGCGGAACACAACACCGCGCTTCGCCCTGTTACTATTTCCTCGTTTGGAAATCAAACCCTCAACCTGCCGCGTGACAGTCGCACGCTTGTGCCCTTCGTCACGAGTGGCCTCAATTAAATTAAATAGTGCAGAAATAAAAATAAATTTAAATGTAATTTTATCACGGCGCCGTGGCGCAGCGGCGGGTGCGACTGTATCGCGACGATTGTGGGTTCGATCCCCACTCGAGGAAGTACCATATTTATTTACGTTTATATTTCCATTTCTTCGCTCTAGTGTCAAGGCGGCAAAGCGCGGCATGGAGTTCTGCCACTAAACACGCAAAACCTCCAGAATTCGGCAGAAAATGGGGAGCGGAGTAACTTAACTTAATACTATGTTTCCACTGCCTACCCTGCTGCGTGTGCGGGATACAGCGTGAAGCTGATTTTTTTTAAAAATTGAACCTACAACCTTCGCATCTACAATAAAACATTTACCAACTATGTTCCGATGGTAAATACCCTACCTTCTAGAATCTCTATATTTCCATACTAATACTATAAAACTGCAGAATTTGTCTGACTGAACGCATTAATCTCAGGAACTAAGTTATTAATAAAGTCCATAGCATCATCCAAGAAGGCTATAGGCTGTATTAAATGACGTTAATCGCTCGGTTGTAACTCACTGTAGCTGCCGTGTAAGTTACCTCTTGCACTTAGAGTTTGTCATGTATGATACACACACTTATTTGTAGTAATTATATTTCCCTTTCATCACGAAAGACCGACAAAGCTCTACAGAACTACTAATATATATTAATATATAGTTTTCCTCTATTGGAAATCAAGCCCACAACCTATGCGCTTACGGTAAAAACTGTTCCATTGCGCCACGACGGACTCAAATAGACTGTTGATACTGAAAGCGAATGTCTACCATCAGTCGAGCAACTCGCGCCGTTCATTGCGCATGCTTCGTGCGTTTTTTTGACAGTGACAGTTTGTTTTTTTTTCAGTGCCATCTGAAATGTGAGTGAATTTTGTGCTTTGGATACTAGTGTTTTGGGTAGGTTGTGTTTTTTTTTAAAGAATTGAGGTATGTGCTTTTTTATTTGAATTTTAGATCTTAGATTACTATATATATTTTGATATTTTTTATTATTAATTATTACAAATTAATAATAAAAATGATCATTTAGGTAATTATAACAATAAAAAATTACAAAGGCTAACTCAACACAAACAAAAAAACAAATGTGTGCTATTAAAAACTGTTAAAATTTCAGGCAAACGCTTCAACCTAAACATCTTAAACCAAAACTTAAAATTGAATATAGATAAAAAAGTTAAATAAAACACACAATTCATTAATTTTTTCTTAGATTACGGCTGTAATTTGTAATATTATGTCATTATCTCGTTGCTTTCACTCGAAGGTGGGGATGTGGGGCAGTAGGCCAAGAAAGTATTATCTCGGTGGCTGTATGCATAAAAGCCATCTCGCGTTATGTTCATATTAATATTATAAAAATTCTGTATCTAAGGTTTATTTTTATTTTTAATTTTTTTTTTGTATTAAACAAGATTAATATATTATAATGAAACATACAGTTTTTTAATTTTTTCAACTATTTTTGATATTATTAATTACATAGATTTTTGTATCTTTTCTCATCTTTTCATTATGAACGATAGGTAGATGGCGTAAGTTTATAGCAGTGCTATATATTAAAGATATTGTGGGCTTTAAAGATAAATCTCATAATTTTTCTTACCATGAATTGAAAATGCTACAATTGCAATAAGATAGAAAAAATTGCATCTTCCTCTCTTTCGCTCTGCTTTGTAATTTTTTCTCTACATATTTTGTTAGTTTCACGCTATGTCTTGCATATAGCAGGACAGGCAAAGGGGATCTAGTGTTCAGACACTTCATTTCCACGAAAAGCCCAATTTTACAAATATAGCGAGTTGAGATAGAACTCAACTTCGCGGTTTGTAAAACTTCATAATACTTATCTATCTATATACGAGTATATAAAATCGAAAGGTCACTCACTCACCCATCACGAAATCTCAGAAAATACAATTGCTAGGAATCTCAAATTTTACATAGGAGTTATTTATAAGACGTAGGTTCTCGCTAAGACGGGAATTTGCAATATTCGACTCCTAAGGGGTTGTTTTGGGGGTTGAGAGTTTGTATGAAACTTCGTTACTAGAAGTGCTAGGAGTGTGAAATTTTGCATGGGCGTTTCTTATACGACGTAAGTGCTTAGTAAGATAAAAATTTGCTTCATCTTAAGGGGATGAAATAAGGGTTGAAAGTTGGTATGGGAAAATATTTCACTGATTTTTATAAGATTCGAAATTTAGACTCTTAAAAATATTTCATTGAATACGTGTTTCATGGTTTATTAGGATTCACCCTCTAAATTGACAATATTTTCATTAATATATTTAATAAATATTCGTATAGTTTTAGCGGGCGAAGCCGCCAAAGTCTAGTAGTATTTTATATATTTTTCATTTAAATTGTGAATTTTAATATTATTTTTTTAATATTACTAACTTTACAATCTTTTCAACAAATGTATATTTTATTGTTTATTTATTTGTTTTTTTATTTTTCACAAATAATTATGTTCTAGAATCTTTCAAAAGAGCGCTTAAATTTTTTTTTGGATGTTGTTCATACATGTATAATTTATTCATCGCTTAGTGTAGACAGAGAGATTCTGATCTATGAACACTCCGTTCTCCGTTTCGTGATATTGCGTGTTCAACAGCGGAACTTAACGCTGTGCTATTATTAACAGACCGGGAAAATATGTTCTGAGTGGGGATTACACCCACAACCATCATCTGACCTTGGAAACTGTCCCATTGATTGACATAATTATTTGTTTTTATTTTCAAAGTTTTGTGAAAGATAAAATGAGAGTTATTACCTCATCTCTATTAATTCTTTTAACACTTATATCTAAGAGTAAGAGTATAATATAGATAAGAGGACCTCTATTTTTCGTTCCCCCCAAGTGGGGAGTCGAGCAGGCTATACAGCATAAACTTTTCTGCAAATTGGTCTCGAACCCACGACCTATTGTCTACAATCAGTGTGCTGTACCCACTACTTCACGATAATCACTAGAAAATATTTCGTTAATTTCAAGTAAATCCTCAAGTAGCTGCAACTTACGTATTTCTAATGCCTTTATAATAAAATTTGTACTCAAAATTATGGAAGGTCACGGGTGTACAGTGCATTCCCCAATTTTCAGATTACATGCTTAGGCCGAACTCAGCGCCGCACGTCTGTGAGTACGCGAACATGAAAAAATATTGAATATTCGCTTTGGTAAGGGCGAGGCAAAGCGCTGCGTTGAGTTCCGCCACACATCCTGCAATGCCTACGAATCCTGCGGAAAGGGCGTGACGGAGGTGTCTTAACACGTTGTCAGGTTTCCTTACCTACCCTGCTATGTGCGGGTTACAGTATGTAGAGAAAAAAACACCCAAATAGTACATGGTACAACTAGCAGTTGTAAAAATCCTAGTAATAACAATGTAAATGCAAACGATTCACCTTGTATTATAATTGCGTTATGAATTATAGAAATTAACAATAATACTACACTGCCTTGAGAACTATTAGAAATCTAGTTAAATTAGAATTTGTATTACATACATACATACATTCATAAATATATGTTTGACACTAGCTATTTCGGGTGGCTTCGCCCGCGTGGTGAAATAGAAATAACTACGTGTTTGACACATGACTCAGTCTAAGTGAAGAAGGTAACTCTGACCGCAGGGACAGTGGGTTCCATCGAGACAATTAAATGACTATCAACTGCAGCACTCCTCGATAAATGAACTAACTAACACAGCGCGAACTTTTCGAATCAGCACTTTCTGAGATACCAGTTCCGGTGATAGATATCAATATAAAATATTTCCAATGAAAAACGTCACTATACTAAAACAAAACATTATTGTTTTGGTTTACCATATGTAAGGCAGCCAAGTCTTCAGAATAATTATACACAACTTACGAGATTTCTCACAGTCACCCAGTCACTCATTATCAGATTTCACCTTCTCGTAAAAATGCTTACAATCAAGTTCCACGATTGCAGAATTGGGCGGAAAGTGAGGAACGCAAGAGTTTTAACACTAGGTTCCCAGGTTCTCTCTGCTTAGCTTTCTATATCTTCCAAGCTAAAAGAATAAACGAGTAAGAATCTAGTCTATAACCGTCACATTTACAATCGAACACATAGCACTGCGCCGCGTAAGCCTCGAGATCAATATAATGTTAAGATTTATTACATAGTCTTTAAATTTAATGGCTGCGGTAATAAAAACTAATTAATAGTAATTTTATTATTGTATGCCTATCATACTTTGCTACTTTACTTACTTTACTTAAACGACAGCGTATTAATCTAAAAGCGACTGTGGGGTTCGATTCCCATTCAGGGGAATGCAATGTTAAATATTTTTATTTCTATGCTCTGATAGGAAGGTAAGGCGGGGTGTTGAGTTCCACTACTTAACACACAATGCTTTAGGAATTTCACAGAAAGTGGAGAATACTAGGTTTGTTCTGCCTAGCATAATATAAGCGGGATACAGCATGAAACTGATACAATATCGTCTCCAAGTGAGATACTATGTGGCTGTCAGCTTGATGAATGATAAAATAAAACGCTTCCGTTACAGAGTGGCTATAAGCCAACGCACAGATGAAATTCTGGACTTAGAAACTTGAAATGTGGCAGGAAGGAAGGGTAGGGAGTGTAGGAGAGCATTAAGAGAGTATTTCTTAATATTTTTTCGGGAACGGAAAAAAAGACGCAATTTTATGTCTTAAAGTCCACGCAAACAAAAATGCGAGTGACGACTTGTTATTATATAAATATAAAATTAAAACTTGTATTTAAAATTGTTAAAATCCTGTTTACTGGACCGTGAAAGTGAACTTTAAAGATTTTTTTTATAGTAATTTTAAAAGAGATTGACCAAATGGATTACTTATATAAATAATGTGTTTGTTTTGTTTATACAACAAATGCGAGAAAATAATTAATCTAATCCTAAGCTAGGCACACGCTCTTTAAGCTATTGAATTCGTACAATTGTAGGTACATATACTGATAAACACGTCATCCTTCCCGCAGTCGGGCAAAAAGCCGAATTTGTCCAGAAATCATGTTTAAATTAAACATATTAATAATTTATATATTAAATTGTATTTAAATAATCAAATAAAAAATTATCATAACTGTCATATTGTATTCATTTATGCCACGAAAATTGACACGCTACAGATGAAAGTTACCAAAACTGCATTTTATCGACGCCGACGTGTCGCAGTGGGGGACTACGGTGTAACTGTAAATGTGGTGCTCGTACCTTCAATCTTCAGACTAGGAAATAATTAATTACCATTTCTTCTCTCTGGTCTCTATTGTCCACCAGAGCCAGAAATAGAGCAACATGCGCTTAGAAACAACGTCATAGATTCAGACAGGAAGTGGAGAATATAGTGTTTATTCACTAGTTGTAGCTGTATACAGCGTGAGGCTTAAAATATAAAATCGGAATGAATATTAAATATTTTTGTTCCCTGTTCTGGCAAACAGACAGTGGCGTTGAGTTCCGCTACAAAACATGAGTTCCTGAGATTCACGCGTTCATCCACACATACTTTGCAGCTTTATAATATCTATTAGTATCGATCATAGTTATTAAAGTCACGTTTAAAACATTTATGTGCAATTAGAGCTAATCTTAGATCGTTAAGTAGACACATCTAGATCTCTTGAATTTACTTATTTTATTTCTGGGTCAAGTTCAATAGGCCACGGCCTAAAGTACATTAAATATTTATTTTTATTATGATTATCTGTTGTATAATATACCTATAACATAAGCAAAATGGCAGTCTCACGCTTTTTCCCGCTTAGCATGATAGACAAAGGGAACCTAGTGTTAGAACACTTTGTTCCCAATGCCCCTAATTTTCTAGGGATATCTAATATTACGTTTTGGGAGGCCAAACAAATACAATTTGTCCCGGGATAGGACATGTTCGAGTCCGAGTGGGAGTGGGAGTAGTAACCCTCAACCGCCACTTTTACAGTCAATGACTTTCCAACTCCGCGACGACGGTCTCTACTATACTATACTATAGTACGAGTAAAGTTAAATAAACTGTTATGTTAATTATTACCAACAACAAATAAAACAAGATAAAATGTTTCAACAGAAAAAAACTATAGATATAAAAATAATTACAGTAGTTTTTCTTACGTTTATAAATGTTATATTTATTTTACATTAATTAATTATTTAAATGACAGTATGGTTTTCTATTTCCTATATTAATAATATAAGCAGGCAGAGACTACTTAGTGCCTAGATATTCCGTCTCACTTGGGTGGTAAGCAGATATTGTGTGTCTTAACTCTTAACAGACTGGATAGAGTCCAAGGGTCCGGTGTAGTAGTCCAACTACGGACTACTACAAAATATTCGAAACGTCGGTTCCTCGACCTAAGGAGTTTTTCAATTCGAACCAGTAGTTCCTGAGATTAGTACATTCAACCAAAAAATATCTCCCGCATTATATTATAAGTATAAATAGAAAGTTATTGACTCACACCCATTTAAGAAAATTAATACTTAAAATCCACCGATAAAAAACCTCTAAAAAGTAGACTCAACTCAAGTAGAATCAACTAGAAAAGAGCTGGTGATCTTCAAGTGGCTGAACATAGTAGACTCCAGTCACTGATAATAACACTTATAGTTAAGACATCTTTCAAAAACTCAATCAAAATCGGTCTATCCGATGATAAGAAGTCACAGACATACAAATACACATATATTATATACTCAAGTAGTACCACATTTTTTGTCGGGTGCTAAAAACCATATGAATAAAAAACGCTTATTTACGATGTACATATAATTTATTCGGTCTTGAAACAGTTATGAACTAAAAATAAAAAGCGTTAGATCTAATTTTAGATATTTACATATTATATAATTACTAGTTCACACTTGAAAAACCAGACAAATTCACGTTTGCTTCGAAATCCAATGTCGTGATAATTGGACGGTGCATGGGGAACGAGTGTCTTAACACTCTTTCCCTCTTCCTGTCCTGCTATGCGCGGGAAATTGCGTGAAACTGCGTGGATCTTTTTTTTCCACTTTCCACTCAAATTCAATACATTGCTAATTGAGTGACTGAACTTTTTTTGAGATTTACGGTGTATTCTGCACATAGCAGCGTAGACAGGGGGAACCTGGGAACCAAATTCTAAGACACTCCGTAACTGTTAACTCTGTAACCGTAACTACACATTCTCGTGTTAAGTGGCGGAACTCAACGCCGCGCTTAGCCTCGTTACCAGAGGGAGAAAATGCAAATATTAAATAATTAATTTCTCTGAGTAAGAATCGAACCATCATACCATAACCATCGTACTTACAGTCGCACGCTTGTGCCACGACGGCCTAGTAATTATACAGTGTCTAAAAATAAATGAAACGATATTGATTTTTTTTTAGTTTATAACTAATTCATGACCAATTAATTAAATTGCGTGTAAAAGTGTATTTCTGTATTTTTTTACAAGTTATGTTTTTATATTCGTTTTTATGTGTTATGTTAATTTTAAATTATTTGTAATATTTTTTTACCACAGCAGGGTAGACAGAGAGGGAAGCTATTATTACACTCCTTTACTGACATTGCACCGAATTCTCGAGACTATGTGTGTTGATTAGCAGGACTCAATGCAGTGCTTACAGACCGGGAGAGTCCCACGAGTGGGAATCGAACCCAGAACCATTATTTTACAGTCAAACGTTGCGCCACGATATCTTCAGTGTAAGTAGTTTCTAAGTAATTAAACCAACGCACAGGAATCGGAGCACGATTGAGGAACGAGTTATTGCGGTTTCGTTATGTTGTAACATATGTACATACATAATATATTTTTATATACATATATCTCTATTTAAGAATAGTAGACTTATTTACATCGCGATGCCGAAACTTCGCGGCGTAGAACGCTAAAAGCCACGTATATATGTTCGGTTACGTTAGGGGCCGTGTGATTCCCACTCAAAGGAATGAAATATTTAATATTTTCATTTCTTCGGTTTAGTAATGAGGCAAAGCGCGGCGTTAATTTCCGCCGCTTAACACGCAACGCCTTAAGAATTTGGCGGAAAGTGGGCAACGGAAGTGTCTTAATGCGAAACGGAGTGTCTTAACATTAGGTTCCTAAGTTTCTTATACCTACCTTGCCGTTTACGGAATGCAGATCATGCTGATGAGACATCGAAGGTGGAAANTTGCGCCACGATATCTTCAGTGTAAGTAGTTTCTAAGTAATTAAACCAACGCACAGGAATCGGAGCACGATTGAGGAACGAGTTATTGCGGTTTCGTTATGTTGTAACATATGTACATACATAATATATTTTTATATATATATATATATCTCTATTTAAGAATAGTAGACTTATTTACATCGCGATGCCGAAACTTCGCGGCGTAGAACGCTAAAAGCCACGTATATATGTTCGGTTAAGTTAGGGACCGTCGTGACGCAGGAATGAAATATTTAATATTTTCATTTCTTCGGTTTAGTAATAAGCGGCGTTAGTTTCCGCCGCTCAACACGTAACGCTTTAAGTATTTGGCGGAAAGTAGGCAACGGAAGTGTCTTAATGCGAAACGGAGTGTCTTAACATTAGGTTCCTAAGTTTCTTATACCTACCTTGCCGTTTGCGGAATGCAGATCATGCTGATCATGCTGATGAGACATCATGCTGATCTTGGGACGCATCGAAAGTGGAAACTACAGTGAAGGGAAAAAATATAGTTTACATCTCGTCTCGTCATCTTACTAAAATAGCGGGGGACAGCTCGTACTGCTAGTACTTCATAACTTTGTAGAGAAAGTATTGTACGAATACATTCGTCAGAGCTTTTCAATTTGACCTAAATTTTGTAAAGTAAAATTTAAAACATAATATCAAAATATTTGTATTTCTTGTTCACATAAATATATATATATATATATATTCTTAGTTTCACGCTCTATCCAGTGCGCGGGAGCAGGGTTGACAGACGGAAGATGGAAACTTTGTGTTACGTCACTCTGTTTCCCACTTTCTGCCGAATTCTAGAAGCACTGCTGCATCTTTAATGGCGTGCAAGCTTGTCCTCGTTACCAGAACGAGGAAATAAAAATATAAAATATTTGAGAATAAAGAGTGGGACCCACAACTGTTGGGTTCAGTCCACTTTGGACAAATATTTAAATACAATTAAAGTATTTTCATTTCTACTCAGCCATCGCGTAGAGTTGAGCACCGCCATTCAACATGCAATATCTAAAGTTCAGGAGTAAAGTGAAGAAGGTAAAACTGAAAAAGAAACATTTCAGGCAGATCTAATGCCAGTTAAAAGTTAATTAGCATCTCTTAGTGCGCAAGTAAGTCAATTAATAATCAATCGCAAGCAATTTTTTATATTGGAATGCGAACTCATTTTTTTCACATTGATTGCCACAATTGATGTAGCGTCAGCGAAATATTATTGTTTATGTATATTATACATATTGTGAAATTGAATTTTTGCTTATATTTTTAAACAAGTATCAAATATCATGTCCTGTTATAATTAAAATATTTATTTCATTTTAAAATAATGTACTGCAGGATATCTTTTGAGGCCTATCGTAGCGTAGGGGCACAAAGTGTGACTGTAAACGCGACGGTTGGGGACGGGGTGTCGATAGCCACCTAAGACACTGATTTTTTTAAATATTTTCACTGGCTCTGCTAATAAGGCAAAGCGCGGCGTTGTGATACGCCACTCAACACGTTATGCCTCACAATTCGGCGGAAAATTGGTAACGGGAGTATCTCTATAGGAACGGAATATCTTAACACTAGTTCTGTTTTAGTAGACACTAGGTTCTCCTGGACATAAATAAAGATAAGATGTCCCTTAGCAACATTCAATTGACTTCTCAAAGCTAGTATTAAGGTACAAGCCAATTAATTCTACACATGACATACTTTTCCAATATTTTTTTTCATATTTCTGCATAAAAATACTTATTTCTAGTAATATTACGAAATTATAATGTTAGTAAAGTTGCACATTTACTTTAAACACTTATTTCCTTCATATAAACAACGTCCGGTTGAGAAATAACCACTCGGTGAGCTGAGATAATTTAGATTATCATGTTTAGCAGTCAGTCCCTAAACTAGGTAGGGACTGACTGACAAACAAACCTACGGCTTCGCCTTTACGATCAAACGGATATAACAAAAATTTGATATGACACATGAATCATGACACATTCTAAGTGCGGGTGGCCACTATGACACAAGTACAGTGGGTTACATAGAAACGATTAAAGTCAATAATTATCCAACATAACAAGTGTATTTGATCCACTAGTTACTGAGATCAGCGCGATTAACCAAACAAACTTTTCAATTCTATAGTATTTATATAAAAATATACTCACATATGTTTACAATTTATTTTAATACATTATTTTGCTTTAGCTATTGGCACGTTTGTTACTGAATGTGGCAGATACGTGGAGGTCGTGTATTCGAACTCAACAAAAGCAAAATAATCGATTTTATTCAAGTAAAGTATATAGTTAGTGACTTTGAATGAAACTACTGTATTTAAATCTAAATTATATTTAGTTATGTTATTTTAACTTCACGCTGTATCCTGCACATGCAGCTACACGCATCGTCGTCTTGTTCTTAGCGCGAAAAAAATTTTTTTTTAAATATAATTTTTCATTCCACCGACTGGGGAGCAAACCCACTACCATCGCCTTTATAGTAAGATTAGAATAGTATTACAAAATACCTCATTTGAGCCAAAAAAAACGTAATGCAAATGTATACAATTTTTTGGTCCACAAGCTATAAACACAATTGTATGGTTAGCAGAAAAAACCTTTTAATATATGGAAATATTAATTTTATAACAAAAAAATACATATCGTTTAGTAAATTTTAAATATGTACGAGTAGGTATGTATATAAAAACCCTTACTGCGATGTTATATTTTGTTTTATTGATTGATAGTGAGAGTGTATTCATATGACGTTGTTTTATTTTAATTTTTCAAGTGTTAAGCTTTCCCTCAAAGCAGAATAAGCAGAGAGATACTAGTGTCCATACACTGTTTTTTTAATTTCACATTGGGGGGTAGGCAGAGGGAAAACATCATTTTAAAAGACATCCAGCTATTTGATTTGATTTGATTCTAATTGACTTTAGATTCTTTCCTCGTCTGGATGTCAATCTATCCATCTCAATGTTTATCATTTGTGTAATCATTATCATCCGAGTACCGTATATTTTAAGATCAGAGCCATGTGTGAATTGTTCGAAAATAGTTACATTCTTCATATCTATTACAAGCTTTTGCATGCGACTTCGCCCGCGCAGTCACGTAAGTGACTGTCAGTGTAAGTAAGTGAAGAATAATCGATATCTCAGTAAATTGGCTATGTAAGGTCATTTCATGTGTCTGATAGTACTACTCCTCTCCTTCGTGCCAATGTTGGGATGGACGGTGGTCGTCGAACACGGTGGTTAGAGTAATAGTTGTTTTTCTAATACCTTTATTGCCTCATCATATATAGGACTCCATATTCTCTCTAGGCCTCTCATAGGCCATCACGTCCAAGTTGCACGTCTCACTATAACTCGATGATTTAGCCCCGATTCTTATACTAGCGGTGAGCTCCGCAACTCGACACGCATTGACTCGTGAGAATTCGGCTGAAAGAGGGAAAATGTATTTTAATGGATATGGAGGGACTTAACACTAGGTTCCCGAGCTACCTTTGCCTATCTAGCAATGTGCAAGATACAGCGTGAAGGACAAGCGGATTTGAACTAACCCTTTACAAGAATTTAAATAATTTAATGAAATATCCATGATGGTTTACCTTGCACTTAACCCTCACAAAAAATGACAATTTCATTGTTTCTTTTTTATAAAATTGTATTTGTTTTGTACATCCGCAGCATTGTATTACATTATATTACTAATAAAGGGAATTTAAAAACTATAAAAACATGTGCGATTGAAAACATAACTTTTTTAGTCAAGGCGTCACAAAAATTTGCAAACAGAAAGGTAAGTCTTGCACTTTGCAAAGAAAATAATTTATTCTTCCTACTTCTATTACAAATGTGAATGTCTATGAGGATGGATGTTTGATCCACTTTCATGCAAAAACCACTAAACGGATTTAGATATTTTTTTAAAATAATATAGCTTTATACAGTTTGTATTGTATATCAGAATACCACATAGGCTGCAAGCTTAAGCGGGCGAAGCCACGTTTGAGTTGCTAGTATATTTATATGTAAGTACTTACGTACAATTAAAGTCATCCGTATTAGGTGTCAGTCTAGATTCTAGACTTATGTCACTCTGACACTAACCAGTATGATCTTGACCCAGTGAGTTGATTATTTAACTTTGCCTTATACTAAGTGCTTGGAAAGGTTAATCAATTAATATATTTATGTATATCGTCAGACTGAATTATTTTGTTTTCTCAGCAATGGTAATAAAAAACACGGCGTTCAGTTTCGCCACTGAACACGTAACTAATGTTTTGAATTCGGGAGGGAAAGGGTAAAACCCATAACATTGCTTCTTCTTTATTTTTTGAGGCTTATTTTTTATTGTTTGTTATATATTAAGGCGTAGGTTTCAATATTAATGCATATAAAGATATAAATCTATGTGAAATCCACCCTTCATTTTCTACCTCAATAGATGCGAAATTAATTTTCTTAACAAAAGCATTCCTCAGAGAAGAGTAGCTTAACAGACTAACTGCAAGAGTAAATAGAATACCAACTCCGTTATATAACATCTAAAATTGACAGTAACTTCAAATAGGAGTTAGTCACGCACCGCCCGCGCCGCCCGCCTTGACACTATACAGAGATAAACGGTTATCAAAAAAACAATATGCTAATTTAGAGTCGATTATCGGATTCCGTTGGTTTTCATACTGTAGAAGAAATTGTCGTCTTGGACACGCAATGTCTCAATTTAGGGCGTAGTGCGCAGCGTTGAGTTACACAAATTTGCTTACGTCCGGTAAAATAGAGTGCGGCGTTTAGTTCCACCACTGAATAAATAATGTCACAAAAAGTAGACATAAAGTGGGTATAGGAGTGACACTAGTTTTATCTTTTGCCGGTCATGGCGCAGGGTCTGTAAACGCGACAGGATGAGAATGTGGTTTCCATGTGGATTCCACTCGACGACATGAAATATCCAAGAATATTTTTATTTCTGCACTCTGGTAACGAAGTAAAACGCAGCTTTAAGTTCCGCCACTCAGCACGCAGTGCTTTTGAAAATTCTGCGGAAAATAGCTAGATTCCCAGGTTTCTTCTGCATACCCTGCTATCTATCTCTCTGGTATGACAAACACGGCGTTGTTTTACGTCATTCAACTGGCAATATATCTAAAAATCACCAACAATAGGTTTTATCCTACCCTGCTACGAGTATACGCAAGTCGAAGCTCTTCTTTATTCTAAGCACGTACTGGTATTTTTTTCGATATTTTCCCACTTATCAATAATAGGAATTACCATATTACTTTTACCTGCGATTTCACCACCGTGGTGAAATGGAAATAACTTAACGTTGTGTATGACACATGACACATTCTATGTGGCCAAGATAACTCTGACTGCAGGTACAGTCGATTACATTGAAACAGTTAACGTATTCATTTCAAACCAATAGTTCCTGAGATTAGCGCATTCAACCAAACGAACTCTTCAGCTTTTTCATATTAGTATAGATAGGAATTTCCATAAGTATTCTATTTAGTCATTAGGTATATCGCTTCTTACGAACCAAGGTGACATACAGCGATACCATATTAGGAGCAATGTTATTCAATGAAATTTGCATCATCATAGAAAATTATTATACATATTAGTATGTATCCTTTATCCTGTTATGAGTCCCGCCTTAGACGTCGGCCCTTGTGCCCACTTGGAAAGTAAAACATATAATACACTAGCGACTCCAGCGCGGCTTCGCTCGCTTATACTTAAGTTAAAGCCAAAATATACAAAATGTTTACATAAATTGTGTATAAACTTTCATCTAATGTGGTGTGTATTCGATGCCCATTCGAGGGAAAGATTATGACAAAATGTGGCATTGAGTTTAATATGAAATTGAAATGCAAATGAAAAATAGTTAATTTTTTAAAAAATTGGGCGGATGAAAATGAAAAGGTGGTCGCGTCTTTCTGGCACAGCATCCTACTGCAAACACGACTGTTACATATATGTTCGATTCCAAATTGACGAAAATAATTATTTTCATATCTTTTACTTTGGTTAACAAATCGCGAAAAAAAATGAGTTGAAGGCCACCAGTCAACACGCAATATCCCCCCCAATATTGGGAGGAAATTGGAGAGCGAAATGTCTTAACACTATGCCTATTTCTTTTACCTACCCTACTATATGCGAGTTCCAGCGCGAAGCTGAAAAAGTATTAAAAATTTATGTAATTTTCATAAAACTCGAGTCAGTAAATGGTATATTATTAAAGGCAGTGAGACTTACTCTTGGCGTGACTATTTTATTTTGAGGTTACGTCAAGGACTCGCTTGTCTGTGTGTAAAATTATATAATAGCAAATGAATACTTGCTATCTATTTCTATACCTACTAATATTATAAAGACGAGTAGTTTGTTTGTTTGAATGCGATAATCTACACAACTAAAGATTCGATTTTATTTTGTGTTGAATAGTTAATTTAAGGAGGGAGGCTGTAGGGCTGTTACATCACGTTGGTCGATTCCTTGTAAGCCACTGTACCTGATCCACTGGTCAGAGTTACCTCGGGAACTTAGAATGTGGCATGTGTCATACACAAGTCTTACTACTACTACTAAGTACTACTTAAGTACTGCTTACAAAGTGGGGTAAGGAAATATCTTAACGCTGGGTTCACTCTACCTCCCCTGTTATTTATTTATGCGGGAACATAAAAGAATCGAACCCACAATGGCCCCTACGGAATCAATATGTCAAGGGTCATAAAGTCCACGCAAGCGAAACCATAATCCATAACTACTGAATAACATAAGCAAATAACAAAAAAAAATATCTAAAATGACACCTCTTTCGGTCAAATGTGACGCAACGGTAAGGAAATAAGGTTCTGTATGTCACTGGGTGGAGTTACGTAAGACTACGACATAAGCGAGTGTTGGCTGGGCCTGAGATATGTTCATGAGGTATTAGTTACAGATATCATTTTTTAAAGTTTCACGCTGTATCCCGCACCTGAGAACCTAGTGTTAAGACATTCCTTTCCCATTAGGACACTTCCGATTTCTTTTTCCGCCGAATTCTGATGACATTCCTCGAGAGAGAATCCACTCTCTTATAGTCTCACGCTGATACCTAGCGCAGCTACGACGGCCTCTATGTGTCAAATAATTCTAATAAGAAATATCCAAGGAGTCTATGTCATATACTTAAACAAAATTATTCTAATTAAACGGTGGCTCGTGGCTCGATTCCCACGCAGAACAGGTTGAAATATTTTTAATTCGCCGCTCTGGTAAAAAAAATTAACGCGGCGATGAGCACCGCCACTCAACACGCAATGTGTAAAGAAGGGAGGAAGATAACTGAGGAACGAAGTGACTTAGCACAACTTAGATTCTCTCTGTTAGCCTTGCGGGATACAGCGTGTATCAATTTCTTAAAATTATTATTTTGCGTGAAGTAACAATAGAATCTGCGACTTACGACACACAAGTCACTAGCTAATAAACAAGTTATCACTGTGCCACTAATGCTATAATATTTCGGCATTATCATTTTAAGGTCATTGCCGTTTTATTTTATTTAGAAATCTAGTTTTTACATAAATACTTTAGATATAAAATGGCTGAATGAAATATATAAAAAATAGATAAAACCATCGTACCGTTCCTTCTTGTTATTAAATCGTGGTTTCGATTCCCAATAGTGGTAAAAAAATATTTTTACATTAATTTAGTTTTTTAATATTTTAGCTTTTTTGATTTGTTACTATTAGGGGTCCGTACTAAGATCGCGTAGATGTAAATAAAAAGATAGATAAAGGAGCAACAAAGTAATACTATAAGGGTTTATTTTTTTCTTTCAAGGTAAGGTACCCTAAAAAAAGACAAAGCCATTCTTATTTTGTGCTAAACATATACAAATATGTTTAGCACAAAATAAGAACCTTTATTAATGAACTTTGTATTAAGTTCACACTGTATCCCGCATATAGAAGGGTGGTCAAAGACATTAAAACACTCCCGTCCCCACTTTTCGCCGAATTCTGGAAGCATTGCGTGTTCTGTGGCGAAAGTAAACGCCGCTCTTTGCTTCGTGACCGTCGCACGCTTGTGCTACGATACGCTAGGACTGGCTTCAAATGTAACATAAAATCCATGTTAGCTATTTTCTGAAATTGCCACAGGGACGGGAAAATCAGTATTTTTTACTTTATAGTCCACGCAGACGAAGTGGCAGGCTGTAATATGTTATTTATTAAAAAGTTTATTTTGTACAAATGTATGCACCATCACGAACTGAGCTTGCTATAAAATATTAGTTACATATAAATTGTTAAATTATAAATATTCAACAGTTCGTAATAAAATGTTGTACAATATCTAGCTGTTCGTCTGTTCGTTCTTCAATCAGGACAGAGTAGGCGGAGGGAACCTAGAGTTAAGACACTCCGTTCCCCTCGCACCACCTAATTTTCAAGACGTTTGTTAAGTAGCAGATTCCAACGCCGCGCTTTGTCTTACTTGTTTTGTTTGAATAAAAAAATAAACTGGTTAGGTATGTTTTTTTTCATTTATCGCCATACATTAGCTTGACACCGACTTCAAAATTATAACATCTTTGTAAAAATATTTTTCACTTTTTAGTTCGTTCTTAGAAGGCGGTTTTCTTTTTGTTAAAAATTAATTTATGTATGATATGAACTACAATAATAACTTTGTAATGCACTAAAACGATGTATAAATACTTTGATTCCGTTTACTTAGAAGCTTGACTATTTTTGTAGATCTGAATATAAATTTAGATTGATACACCCCGCGATCTCCAACAAACTGATCCTATAAGGGTTCCGTTATTTCCTTTCAAAGTATGGAACTCTAAAAGAATAAAACTCGTTATTTTTATCCATATCTACTAACATAATAAAGCTGAAGAAGTTTTGTTTAATTCAAAGCTAATCTCAGGAACTATGTACTACCTTAAATTAAATAAGTTTTCTTGTGATGGATAGTCCAGGAAGGCTATAAGCTACATAATATTAATCGTCTCGATGTAACCCTATGTACCTGCGGTCAGAGTTAGCCCGCACTTAGCCTGTGTCCTGTGTCATATGCAACGAGTAATTTCCATTTGCCCACACGAGCAGAACCGCGGGTAAAAGATGGTATATCAGACTCAACGTATAAACCTTTAGATGTTGCAACTGACCGGTTGACTTTCCCTTTCTAGATTCATTCGAAGTAGTTTTTGTTGCTGTTATTTTAGCAGGTGTTTTAGATTGAATTGACATTTTTGCGATTTAGTGACTAGTCACTCCGTTTCTCACTATTCACCTAAATAAAGATGATAAAGAAATGGCGGTGAATAGAATCGTGCTTTGTACAATTCGAACGATCTAAGGAAAATATTTTTCACTCCATCCGGGCGCAGTGGTAAGAATTTAGTTCATACGAATAATGTGGTTATCTCCTGCGTTCACAGGAGTGTTTATATTTTAACCCAGCTTTTGCGCGTGGCTTCGCTTGCGTTAAGTTGGAATAATTTTACACCGTGATGAATACATTTATGTTATAAGAATTCCAATGCGCATACATACATTTCAGCAATATTTTTATGTACTTATATAGGTAGTTGCATATAACAAGTTAGGCAAACAGAACCTGGGAACATAGTATTAAGACTCTGTCTTCATTAAGTCACTTCCGTTTCCCCGTTTCTGACGAATTCCGGAGGCCATTTTGAATGTATATAGTAATAATTAGGTCACAGTCACAGCTCATGGCATTCAAGATGATGGGTGTGCATGACCTCCTCGCTTCAGGGAGCACGTTAAGCTATTGTCAATTCACCATAGTTTTTACCATAAGATGGCTGTATAATAATGTAACCACAACGTTTTGGTGTGGATTTCTAGATGGCTGCTGTGGTTAGACTCATTATTTTTAATTTTTTTCTAGCTTCACGCTGTATCCCGAACATAGGAGAGCAGGCAGAGGGAACCTAAGAACCTTGTGTTAAGACACTCCGTCCCCATTGAGACACTTCCGTTCCCCTACTTTCAAAGTTTTTAGGTATTGCGTGTTGAGCGGCGGAACTCAACTCCGCGTTTTGGCTCGTTACCAGAGCGATGAGATAAATATATAAAATATATTATTTCCTCAAATAACGGAAGCGTGTTTAATTTTAAGAGGCTACCGGGGGTCAATGGGACAGCGTCTGACGGTAAAACCGACGATTGTACGTTCGGATTTCCAAACGGAGGACCTGTAGTCCCAGCCAATAGTCTTAAAAGATTCTTTAATTTCCGGTATTAAAGCACAGGTTATAATTTCAAATAGCACGCAGCGTTGTGCTAGACGTCCCGATTTGTAGCCCAAAAATTAAATGTCTCGATCGCACCAGGCGAAGTCGCATTTTTCACGAAGTATTTCACGTACACGTGGAAAATATTCT
This sequence comes from Heliconius nattereri, assembly GCA_013403645.1. Taxonomy (NCBI): domain Eukaryota; kingdom Metazoa; phylum Arthropoda; class Insecta; order Lepidoptera; family Nymphalidae; genus Heliconius; species Heliconius nattereri. The sequence continues at coordinate 14,283,105 of JAAIXI010000237.1, read as the reverse complement.
TTATATACTTTAAGCTTTGAATAAATAAAAATAAGTATATTCGTAAGTAATACTCTAATGACTTAACTGCCGTACACTGAAGCTTTCCATTAGAAATATTTTATGTTAATTTCTATAATGTATATTAATAAAGAGATAAATAATAAATGAAATACAGATTTTTTTATTTGTGTCCCGTTTCAAATCCCGCATTTCACAGAGATAAAATCTAACAATGCTGATAGCAAGTCACTCCGGTCTCCGCATTCTGCAAAACTTGTGCCTAAATAAATGTATTATTTATAAAATGTTATTTTTAATTAATATAAATTAAGAATATAAAAATACATTTAATTTTAAAACCAATATTCTTATTTGTTTTTTTTATTTGTGCTTAACGAACCAATCGAATAATTTTCTGCATAAATAAAAAACGAACTCCGGAAATCTCTACAAAATGTCTATAACTATTGACTTTTTTTAGACAAATTTACACTTTAATATATTTTGAGATAAATTGTTAATTATTCAAGGTAAAGTGCAGAGTTGAGTTCCTATTCAACCCGCAATTACATGAAAATCGGGTGTCAAGTGGGGAACGGAATGTGTTAATACTAGGATTTCTTTGCCTTTCCCGTATATAGCAGAGTGCTATGTGCGGGATACGGTGTGAAAGAAAAAAAACAATCTAAATCATAAAAAAGACAAAATCTTTCGAGCTTACCACAAAAGTGCAGTTATCTTTAACCGTTAAGTTAAAAACCTAAAACGTTTAAGCACTTTAAAGTTTTTTATCTAAGTATCATTTGCACGCGACGTTGCGTGAAATATTATATATAAAATTACCGTGGAGTAGTTAAGAAGTGCGTGGCTGAATGATAGCTTGTGGGTTCGATTCCCAATGGAAAAATGTTTCATTTTTTAAAATTATAGATTAGTGTAGCAGGGAGGCAGATAGAACCAAATATTGATCACAGTCATAAGAGTGTGGTAAATGTATAACCATTTCTCCCGAATTCGTCACCATAAACGATTAGTAGAGGCTCTCAATTCTCTGCTTTGTCTTATCCGAGAACTTAGAATAATTCAGTCTCTCGATTTTACTATTTCACAGAAGTTAGATAGTTAATAGTAAATTAGTGTATTTAATAGTAAAGTTTACTTAAATAGATATTTGCTGAATGCGGAACTCAACGCCGTGTTCCGCTTTGATAAAATCTCTTTTTACTTCACATAAAGAGCGAAGGTGATACCTACATGAAAATAAAAAAAACGTAATTCTTAATTAACGTAATAAGCCACCTACAAACAGTAGTAACAAAATTTTATCGTTTTTTAAAACTACTATAAAACTATATAAAAAATGCATACATTATATATTGGCATTATTTGTTTATTTTTATCTTTGAATTGTACGAAAATATGTCTAGTGGCCGTTTAATTATCTGTCACCGAAATGTCAAACGTTTGACATTTAAATAGAGCAATAAACGTTTGCTTCAGTTCTTTTTTTTGGGTATTTTGAGGAATACGATGCAACGATCGAAGGACGTACAGCCTAAAAAGGTTCCTCATTTTTTTTTCATTTTAATTTTTTTATAGATACAACTCTTCCGTTACTGAATGATTGACAGACAATGCACAGACACTGAAACAGAAACTACTGGACTTAAAAACCTCAGAACTGGACATGTAGGTAGGTTGTAGAGTGTAGAAGACTACGATGAGAGGAGAGCTTAAAGTCCACGTTAACAAAGTTCTGGGCGACGACTAGTAAAAAGCTATATGCTAATAAAAAGTTATTCATTACATTATGTTTATAGTCCCAAAATAATTAAACATATTATAAAAAAAATGTTTATTCAGTTCAATAATCTTTAGTACTTTTTTATTAGCAAAATAAACCTTGTAAAAGCTGTTTTAAGAGCAATAAAAGTAAATAGGCACAGCTACTGTGTCGCACATCGCATTGCTCTAGGCTCTAGGTTTATATATACGCAATACCAGCCACATTAATATTTTAAACTTCATCCTACTATATATGATAATTAATATAATTTGGGGCCAGTAGTGGCGCAGGGGAGCATAAGCGTGCGTCTATGAACGCGGCAAGTTATGGGTTCAAATCCCACTCGAATGTATGAAGTTGAGTTCTATCGCTTAACATGCATACGGCGGCAGCCGGAGAATGAAAGTGTGTTAACGGGAAAGGATTGTCTTAACTGTAGGTTCCCAGGTTCCCTGCTAGGTGCGAGAAACAGCGTGAAGCTATAAAAATATGTTTTTTTATTTTTTATTATTTTTCAATCATAAGTGTGAAAGTTTCTGAGGATGGATGTTTCTTCTACTTTTACAACTTTTATAACTTTTTTTTTTAAAGTACTGAACGGAATTAAATGAAACTTTACAAGTAATTTACCTTATACATCTGAATAACTTATTCATCCCGCATACGGCAGGGTAGGCAGAGGGAACCTAGTGTTAATACACTCCGTTCCTCGCTACAATTAATGTTAAGATTTTATATAATTTGGTAATGATATAACAAAAAGTTTAAACGTCGTCGTTAGTAAAGTAGTAATTTAAAAAGATGCGCTCGGGCACATTACGAGCTGTTACACTTGTAGCGTTGGTGTAGAAAAGCATGTTTTATAGTTTTCTTTTTGAATTATACATTTTTATTTAACATTTATTCAAAAAACATTAACCTCCTTCTTCAAAAATAGTCAAAAAAATAGTTATAACTGTTAAAATAGTTCAGCGTTTTGTCAGACAATGAGAAAGAATTCGTCGAGTGAATGTTACTTTCACTACAGCACTTTAAATGTTAACTACAGACATTTCTAAAGTAAAATAGTATGGGATTACTCTTAGAGAATGTTAGGTTCGATTCTTGGTTATGTTGGGATGTTTTTTATTATCGTATTATTTTTATGATTTAATATTTTCATTTCCTCGCTCTGGTAAAGAGGCCGAGCGCGGTCTTCACTCATCACGCAATGCTTCCTGAATTCGGCGGAAAGTGTTGAACGAAAATACCTAAATGGGAACGGAGTGTCTAAACACTAGGTTCCCATGTTTCCAGTGTCTACCCCACTATATGCGGGATACAGCGTGAGGCTGAAAAAAATATATAAAACTTTGGATGAACGCACTCATTTCCAAAACAACTAGTACATTTTTTTCTGCCTGATGTCCATTTCTCGTTATAGATGTCACGCACAACACTTCTCTTCTTCTAATTTACCATTTCGATTGTATTTATTCATCTGAATTGGTTTCGTCTAATAACATTATAATTTTATACACCTCCATTCCTATATTGGAATTTAAGATTTCTGCCAATTTAATAAACCAGTTACTTACCGGGTAAAATATTTAAAACATTTATAACCTTTTTGTTTATGCACTGATTGAAAAAAAAGGCTAAACTTTGAGTGAAATTTGGAAAAAAATAAAAGTGAAATGTGAAACTGAAACAAAGTGAAACTGAATTTGAATCAGTGACATTGTTTCTAAAATTGGATTGTACAAATACACAGACACACCACCAATGTCTTTGGTCTTATTACATTGATAAATTCTGCCAATAATAGATTTCTCATATATATATATATCTTCGATGTAAAGACGGCGGTCAGTTAGTTTTATTATATGTATAAATATGTAATAGATCTTTAGAGGCTAGTCACGGCGCAGGCCCACAAGAGCGTGATTGTAAACGCTACAGGCTGTGGCTTCGATTCCCACTCAATGGAAATTAAATATTTAACATTATCATTTTCTTCGCTCTGGAGTCGAGGTAAAATGCGTCGTTGAGTTCCGCCATGTACACGTCGCTCCCGTCTCCGTCTCCGAGCAAGTCATATGATCTATTCATACACTCTCACACAGTTTTATAACATCGAATGTGAAATATGCAGTTATATAACATACTTCTTATTTCGTAACAGCCATTTCTAAATTGTCCATAACTAAAATTATATTTGCCAACTTTAATATAAATTGGGTTAATGGCTGATGATTTGTGACAATTTTTTGAAAATATTCATTTTGTTATAGTTTTTTTTAGTTAATGTAAGGCACTGGTAGTGGGTTTTTTGCGATTCGAGGGAATTATGTATTTTTTTCGCTGTAGTAAGTCAAAGCGCGACGTTTAGTTCCTTTACTGACCACACATTGTTTTGAACGAGGATGAAAAATGCCTTGGAAAGCAAAAAAAATGATTAAGTTAAGTAAGCTGATGATAAGTGATATTTCTTTTAAAAAATATATTTCTTTAATAGCTTTATATACAGGGTGGAAGAGGCAGCGCTTCTTTAACTGAAACTGCATATAGGATAAAATATTTCAAACCCAGAACTAAAAAAATAATTAAGGTAGCTCAACAGTTTGGGCGTAGGATTTTTTTTTCATTGCACGATTTTTATTCATACCTGTATTTCGTGTGACGCACACATACGCGTGCGACGTTGCCGCTCTGACAGGCAAGTGTGTGCGTGCCTATGTTATACATTACAAATGGCGTTTTATTTTAAAACGTTAATTTTATTATTTATTTTGTTTGGAAAAATAACTTTTTTATTTTTGGGAATTATTTTTTTTCCGAATTATATTAGGCTTTTATAGAGTAGTTAAAGCTGTGGTTTCATTTAAAGTGGTGCTGACAATTCCACCCTGTATAACGCGAAGTGTATGGTCCGGGGTATGGCTCCAGACCACTCTCTCTTTTCCTATGCAGCTGAAAGCTAGTATACTTCTATACATATGTTTGAGAACATATAAAAAAATGTTTATTATTTAATCGAGTATTAATAATGTTACCGTGATTTTTGTCACCGGATTTAGGTATATAGATTGTGAAGTGTTTACACTTACATATGATAAAACAGTAGCAAAAACAGCTATTCGCCTTTTCCCGCATGTAGCAGGAAGCGAATATAACATAATACTAAGACTCTCCGGTCCCCACGCATTGCCCCTATTTACTTTCTATCCACTACGCCACTAATGCCTCTACATACCTTATACTATATATGTATATATACAAAAAAGAGCAATTTCAATTTTAAACAATTTAGTATGAGTGAATGGTAAGAGTTAGTTAAGTAGACTAAATTAGTGGAAAATCGAACCTAGGACCTACGAGACTACGAAGTATAACACAAACCCATCTGCTCTGCTAATATTTTATTTAAAAAAGATATAATATGTACTATTAACTTAATTGTTATTACTTTTAATGGTAATTAAATCACAATAAAAGTTTATGATGTAAATGATAAAGTTAATGGCCGTGTTAAAACAACTTAAGTGTTAGTTGTGGGTTTCATTTATTTTTAATCTTCATGCTGTATCCCGAATATACCAGGATAGCAGGAAGAATCTAGTGTTAAGACACTCCGTTTCTCACGCACCACCCAGTTTCCACAGTCGTTTTAGCAGAACTCAACGCCGCGCTGTTTCGTTACCAGAGAAAGAAAATTTTTGCAAATGGGAATCGAATTCTGCGTTTTTTTAAATACATTGAGTGTTAAGTAATGAAAAATATATTTTTAACAAATATAATGAAAATTATCGGTAGAAAAATATAAGGATGCAATTAATACATTCAATAAATAAAATTCATTCAGCTTCACGCGGTACCCCGCTTATAGAAGGGCAAGCAGAGGGGAACTAACGTCAAGAAAATCCCTTAATTGAGTAATATTTTGCCCGAATTCGACACATTGCATGTTGAGTGGCGACCTATTTTGCCAGAGTTGTTAAATGGAAATAATTCAATATTCTGGACTTCAACGCTGCGCTTTCTTTTAGCAGAAAATAGAAACAGAAAATGTTTAAATATTGGGATTCCCTCGAGTGAGAATCGAATCTACAACTGTCGCTCTTAACGTCTGACGCTGTGCTATTGCGACATGATATCTATGTACATAACTTAACATATTACTAAATATTTTATACTAAGAAAAAAACTATAAAACAAAAATGTAAGTGAAGTCCTTGGCCAAGATAACGAATCAATATTACGAGATGTTATAACTAATTGCGTTGCGTATTCGACTATTATAACGGTTGGAACAGGTTCGTTTTTTAAAATTGGTGAAAAGAGGAGAACAGAGTGGCTTGACACTAAGTTTCCTCTGCCTTCCCTTCTATACTATGCTGAATATGTATTAGTTTAGAACTTATAAATCTATTTTATCTATAGGTATATAAAATTCTTTTATTACTGAGTAACTGACAGACAACCACTGACAAAACAGCGGCGTAGAACGCTGAATTTTGAATTTGGCGTTTCCTTGAAGAGTGTAGGGGAGCACCAAGAGAGAATTCCTCAAAATACCTACGGAAATGGGAACAAGCGGACGAATATTTTCAATCTTAAATAAGTCTAGATAAGTATTAAAAATGTATTAGTATTATAGGTGAAGGCTGCGAATTCGATTACCGCTAAAGCATTGTTTGTTTTGAACATACGATTTGTTGTTTGGTTAAACAAAAGCAACATATGAGTATGTACAGATCGAAGCCTGTAACCGCCCGACTGTAAATGCGACGCTTGTGGATTCAATTCCCACTCGGGAAAATTATTTTCATTTCCTAGCTCGTTCATGTAAGTCTGAAATGTCAATGTCTGAAAAAGTGGGTGGAGAGTGGAAAATGGCGTGTCTTATGGCTCGCTAGGCTCTCTCTGTATCCGGGATACAACGTGAAGTTACCATAATTATAGCAGAATGTACTATATATTATATGTGTAATCAAAAAAAAGAAATGTACCACTATTCATAAAATAGTAACACTTTTTGTATTTATCCATATCCTGCATATTGTGAGTTTAGATACTCCGTTCTAGACCTTCCGCTCAATTTCGAGACATCGCGTACTGATGGCGGAACCCAACGACGCACTCTATTTTGTCAGAGCGCGAAAATCACAAAAATAATAAGATAATCATCGCCCCCAGTGTGATATATTTATGGAATCGTACCTATAACCAGCAGACCAGCAGTTAGAAGCAGTTCCACTCCACTGCAATAGCGTTAAGCATATAAGTATGTATGTATACGTATGTATAATGTATGTATACTATAATGCATGTAATATTTACACAGTAATCTGGTCAAGGTGTCAGATTGTCTGTTGATGGGTTTTTTACTGATTTTACGTAACCCTGGCTTGTGTACGTGATAATTTATATTTGTATCTTAAATATGTTCTAACTGTGAACGCGACGGCTGTGGATTCGATTCCTACTCGAAGAAGTAAAATTTTCATTTAATATTTTTATTTCTTCGCTCTGGTAACGAGGCAATGCGCGGCGTTAATTTCCACCATTCAACACGCCTCCAGAATTCGGCTTAAAGTGGGGAGGGGAGTGTCTGCCATGTCCTGTTCTACCCTGTTACATGGGGGATACAGAGTGGAGCTTAAAAAAATTAGATTGGGTCGAAGAAAGACGATTTCGTGACTGGCACTTTAGTGTGAATCCTCCCTAATACAGCATACATCTAGGTTAAGTAGACAAAAATGTGGTCAAATTATAACTGCATTTAGATTGCTGGTTCACAAACGACATTCAAGTTGAATGACTTTGAAATCTCTTATTGTAAGAACTAAAAAGCAATTGCTATTGAGGCAACCGTGGCGAACTGACACAGTGTCAGTATACGAGTATAATGACGGTGGTTCTAAGTTCCACTCGGGGTATTGATTATAAATCAATTCCAGATTCTGGCAAGCAATTGGTCATTTGCTAAACATACTTGTTACTTATTTCCATTTGACAACGATGGCTAAGCTAAAGTGCAGTTAAAAGCAAGTAAAAACAGCCAAGTGCGAGTTGGACTTGCGCATAAAAGATTCCGCACCATTATCTATGAAAACTCTTATGTATGGCTCTTAAATATTGATTCTATTCTGTTTTTTAGTTTTAGTTGTTCTTATAGCGGCAACAGAAATACATAATGTGTAAGAAAATAAACTGTCTAACTATCGCCGTTTATGAGATACTGCCTGGTGACAGACGGATAGATAGACTACGGTGCCTTGGAAATAAGGTCCCCTTTTACCCTTAAGATACGAAACTCTAAAAATATATTCAAACGTCATTGGAACTTGTTACAACCGTTATGAGATCACAATTTGACACCGTAATTACAGTAGCTACTGCGTGTAATCATTAACTGTATTCTTTTCCGCCCAAATAAGATATGCTCTGTTTATTTTATAAACGTAACTTTCCTAAAAGATTGATATACAGAAACATTGATATACAGATTAAATCCATACCTATATTATAAATTCGAAAGTAACTCTGTCTGTCTGTCTGTCTCTCTGTCTTTTACGCAATCAGGGCCAAACCGCTAATTCAATTGTGATAAAATACTCTTAAAGAGATACTTCAGGGTCTCGGGATGAACATATGATACTTTTTTTCTCATATTTGTAATATTTTCGATATATACCAATATATTAAAATACTTATTCATTTGACAAGCTATTTATTCCACCATGTTAATAACAACCGTCGTCGCTAAGCAACGATTTGCAAAGTTTGTTGTTAGAAAACGTCACCCAAAATAAGCTTGCTATTGAAAACTGAAAATAACTGCATAAATATATTTAATAAATATTCGTATAGTTCAAGCGGGCGTAGCCGCGTTCCGGTCCACTAGTATAAATATATATTTTTATATCAATTTATTGCTTTTGTGCTGTTGCACTAAGACTTCTAAGTTAGCCAATACATAACTACAACAGTTTAAAGTATCAGTAAAGACAATAAATAGATAGACGAATGGCGGCACTGAGTACCGCTCAACACGCACCGCAGTGTTTCGAATTCCGACATTAAACGGAGAACAGAGTGTCTTAATAGGAGTGTCTTAAGGACCCAGGTTATTTCCATAATCCTTGCTATATGCGTAAAAGCTAAAAGAAACTTACTAATGTATATCTCAGGATATTTCACTTCAATGTTAACCATATTTTCATTTATTTTCAGAACAATAAAAATGGGGCACAAACAGTACTTGGCTGTGGGGCAGTCGGCGCGGAACAGGCTGTTCGGTTTGCCGAGTAAGAAGCCCATACCGCTGAGCATGATGATATCACAACAAGGCAAATTAAACCATGGTGAGTCTTAAGAATAGGTACCTTAAAAAGGATTGTCTTTGGTAAATTTATCCTTTATTGTTAAATATTAAGATTATTATTGGTTTTAAAAAACCGGTCAAGTGCGAGTCACACTCGCCCACCCAGAGTTCCGTGCCAATTTCAAGATTGTGAATAAAAGGAAAGTACAGCATATAAAACTCGACAAATTGAAGTTTACGGACGTATGCACTCATTTTGTATGAAATGAACTACAAATATACGTTTGCAATGTTTTTTTCTGTGACATAGGTACTATATTTAATCTCTTTACAAATTATTTTAACCCCCTTCAAAGTTTTCCCCGTCCTATAATAATTATTCAAGAATGATCGCATCTTGTGTTTACGTCGACTTAGAAGCTTATTCTTTTGTGATCTAAAGCCTAAACCTAAACCTGGTAAAATAGCCTAAACCTGGTATTTTAAAGATTTAAAATTAATACATATTAATTTCTGCTTTATACTCCCGCCCGATCATGAGATAAATGGTCTGGAAACAGGAATTCTGACAGACAACCCTCCGTCTATCAGCCTGTCAAAACCATTTCTTAAAGGACAAAAAGGATATATCCGCGTTTGAATTTTAGGGTAGGGAATCTTAAAATAATAAAAATCACGCTTAGGGGTCCAGAACTTAGCGTTTGTCGCCCCGTTCTCTCTAGATGTGATAGGCCACTAGAGATAAAGCGTGATACTCAAAAATACCTTCAGTCCCTTGGAACGCAGAAAAAATACAATTAAAAGACAATGTCATTAATGCTCCGTCATTGCCGCATATTTACCAGTTTCTTTTATATTTCTTTTATTAAAAACATTATATAATTCAAGTTAATTAATAATTATATTATTATTTATTTAACATTGTTAAATTCCTATACATTTAATATTATTTTTATTCGTTATAATAATTATACAAATTTTATAATTCAATTATAATTGTAATTTCCTTGTTGATATTGCGAGATGTTTTTTTATAGAATAAACAATTTTATTCATGAAATTCCGCCTTTCACGTTGTATCCCGCGTAGTAAGATAAGCAGATGGAACCTAGTGCTAAGACACTCCATTCCCTACACACCGCCTAATTTTCGAGACATTATAGGTTGAATAGCGTAACTAAACGCTACGCTTTGTCCTTTTATATTTCATTTTAAAATTGTTATTTCATACTTAGTATGCAACAATACTTATTGAGAACCACGCTTGTCTAAATAATTCACTAACCCGATTAGAATCGAATCCACAAGTGTTAAGTCAACATTTACATTTTTTTTCCTTAGCCTGCACCATCCCATTGTTGGGCAAAGGCGTCTCTCCACTTTTTCCATTCTGTCTATTTCGCGCTATTGAGCACCAGTCAGGATATAAAGGTCCAGCTCGTCTCGCCATCTCCGTTTTGGTCTGCCAATTCTCCTTTTAGAGCTGGAAGAAGATTCGCCCGAGACTCTTCAGGCATGCGGCAGACGTACCCGGCTCAGTCCCATTTCGGCATAGCGGCTTTCATACCCACGTCATTAAAAAACATAACATTTACATAAAAAAAATATAAAAAGAGATATATTAATTTCATTTAACTAAAAGCAATATTAAACAAAATTAAATATCAAATAAACAAGTTTAAATTTATAACAAACAAAAGAAAAAACCTCTCGACCTACTAAATGTAGGTAGGTACTTACCTACGTATGAAATATTAACCGCGCGTGCAATTTTTGTGCAACTCCTCCATAATGAACGCTATTTTCGTAACTTATTTGCTTTGTGGTGCAAAATGAAGTAAATAACCTGTTTAATTATTTGATTTACTAGATTTAATATAATAAATGTAGACAAATATAAAAAAAATGTTTTGTATATGCGTATAGACCGGCGTAGATTTTCATCTTTCAAAACAGGAAGATATGTCTTAGCACTGCATCTACCTATCTTGATATATGCATATCTCGTGAACCTAATACCAAAGCGAGGAACTGAAAATAAGTAATGCCTCCGCGTCAAAATCGACCCACAACCGTCACGCTTACAGTCAAATAAGAAAATCTAAGCTACGAGCATCGTACCAAATACTTTTTTTCCATCATTATTTCTTATCTTCTTTTCTCTCGCATATAGCAGGATAGACAGAGGGAACCAAGTATTTAAGCCATTCTCCACTTTCCACCTGACATCGAATTAATGCATGCTGAGTGGCGGATTTCAACGCCGTACCTACTTTATTTCATGAAAGTGATTTTTTTAATTAAAATATTTATAAAAAAAATTAAAACTCGCTACGCTTATAACTTGCGCGTGTATTATCACACAATTCATAAACATGCATTTTAAAGTCCACTATCATCATATTACGCTAGTTTTAGTGTTTCATCATTATACTTATTATAAATGATTAATATATTTTTGCTTAAATGGAATAAACCTATTAAAAAAATAAATAATTATTTTTAAAAGTTATACTGTCCATTTGTAGCTTGGTGTAATAATGTGTTAAAAGAAAAAAAGACTAGTTTTTATTATTATTTATTTATCATAAGTATTATTTAGCTTTACGCTGTACGACACACGTAGCATTAAAAGACTTGCGTTCCTAAATTTCTGGCGAATTCTAGAGGCAGTGCCTGTTCGGTGGCGTAACTCAACACCGCGCTTTGCCTCGACACAAGACTGATAAATTGAAAATATTAAATAATTTATTTCCTCGAACCCACGACCGGCCTTCACAGTCACATGCTTGTGAATTGTGCCCCTGCACCAAGACTCACAGGTATATTTTTATGATTTCTATAACCATAACCAATTATGCACAATTAATATTTTTAATTAATTTTCACCCGTCCGCGCGCTCAAGCATCTCTCAAGCATCAAGACGGTAGAAACATAATACTTTTTAATAATAATATAATAATTATTATTAAATAACTATTATTATTAAGCGGTAAAACATATATTATTATTGTTTCCTTAATGTGGGATAACACTTAAAAAATGTTAAAAATGGAGCAGAACCTTGAGTTAATACCAAATACATTCATTTCCCCTAAGGATTTTTTTTATAAAAAAAGCACTATTTACGGTCCTCGTTGCAAGTACGCTAGACATATAACAATGTAATAAAATAAAGTGCAGCGTTGAGTTCCACCACTCAACACGCAATATAGTGGGGAACGGAGAGTTCTAACACTAAATTTCCTCTGCTTGGCCTGCTATACGAGATAAAGCGTGAAAGTAACAAAAAGATACAATATATACTTCATAACAGTAGGTACTTAATAAATAGAAGTGTGTCAAGTAACATACTCCACCGGAAGACCGTGAATTGTCGAAAGCTGTGTAACTGCATTCTTATGGTTGGGATGAGCTCTAGTGATGTCTGAGGTTTTATATTATCGAATAATATTATACAGCAGCGTAGCTACAAGTATCACTGGTAAAATAAGTCTCCATTTTTCTTCTACTTTTAATATTTCGGCGCAATGGGACAGCATCTCCCTGTATCGTGATATAAAAATCAAACGAATAGAAAAACCTTAAGATTAGACTCGCAGGTCCCATTTAACAAACAATCTCTTAAATAAGCGCAGCGCAGGCAGAAAAAATGAAAATCAAATCTTGAAAATATTCTGAACATTTCTTGGTGTATAATGTTTGAAATTATTATTATTCGCATAGTTCATTATGTTTCTTTGATTGATTAAATAATTTTATATACCTTCATAATTTCAGTAGGTACCTTATATTTTCCTCTACACTTTTCCCCAAGTGGAAACCGAACCCACGACTATGTCTTTCACTATTCAACAAACGTTAATTCAAAAAAAATCAACCGAAGACGACGACGATTTTTATTCCTATATATATAGTTGTTTTCCTTAACATCACTATTTCTATCTTATGTCATCTTTCAAGGTGACATTGACAGTTTCCGAGATTTTTTTCATAATTATGTACCTTTTAGGGCTTGGTTTCCCTTTTTTAGAGTCAAGGTAATTTTGTAACCTACATTACATAAAACTATAATTTATTGATCCCAATCCTCGATTGATAAAAAAGATGTCTTTTTAGATTCATGCTTCATCCTGCAAATACTCGCAGCAGTGTAGACTCGATAGGGCACTTTTTCTTCTTAGCAGAGCGAAAAAAAATACTTGCCTGAGTGTAAATCGAACTCACAACGGAGGATCCTATTTCAAGACATTTCGATCTCCGCGTACGAATTGAAGATATTCTGTGTTGAGTGGATTAAGTAGTTTCTTGGCATCTGCATATTATCATAATTTATGTATATTATCAACTTAATTTAAATAACCTTGAAATTACTACTCTCGAATTGTTAATTTTTTGATATAAATGTGACAAGTTCATGTTTTTGTCACCTTTAAAAATTTTGTTCTTTGTGTTTAAAACACAAAAGTTATCAAGTTAATGTTCTTAATTTTAATTTATTTAAAGGACAGTGTTTGCTACGTTGCGGAACCCAACGCCGCGCTTTATTGAATTAAACGAAAAAAACTAAAATGTGTTTATAAAAACATGCCCATACATGTTATACAACTATAGATATATAGAGTTCTCTATTAAGATTCAGACATAGCAAGACATTGTGAGTTGAATAGGGGAACTTAACGCTTAATCTTCTTACCAACGCGGGGGATAGAAAATAATACATTCCAGCGAGTGGGCATCGATAAGAACGTAGAAGAGCCGCGAGTTCGATTTCCACCAAGTTAAGTTTATTAAAACATTATTATCCAAGTGAATACGCAAGGATGGAGGCCATCCTGGCGCAGTGGCACAGCGTGTAACTGTAAACGCGACGGATGTGGTTTCGATTCCCATTTGGGTAATGAATTATTTAATAGTATAGTTTCATTTCTTTGCGACACTCAGTTCCGCCAATCAACACGCAAATTGAGGATTAACACTAAGTTTTCTCTGCTTACCCTGTTATACGCAGGATACAGCGTGAAGCTACAAAAAAAAATGAAAATTAAATCCTGTTACATAAGTCATTTTTTTTAGAATAGTTTTATTTATTCATTCATTTCATTAACACACAGATAACAGCTAAAATATGTCAACTTTATTGTATTTACATACATACACGGAAGATTTTCCTTTCGACTCGCCAATTAATACAAACGTGTTATTGTAATATGATAATGACTGAATCCTAGTTGAGAAATATATATTATATCTATATATGCATGTCAGTAAAACAAAATATTAGATTATTAGTCAAATTTCGACCTCCGAATTCCGATCCTCTCGAAAGCAGAAAGTGTGTCTTAAATTTTCATACTCTGTAACGAGGCATAGAGTTCCGCCACTCAACACGCAATTTTATTCGGAATTCAGCGGAAAGTGGAGAACTGAAGTGTCTTAATGATACTGAAAGACAATTATATATGTAATGTACTATAATAATATATGTTAAAAAAAAAAAAAAGACTCTCGGTAGGGGTCTCACCCAACCCCTCTAGTATAAGCTCTAGATATAAGTACAGTTTAAATTGTCCCAAAATTAAGTACGTCACATTAAAAGAACTTTCTTAAAATAAAAAAAGGCACGGGCAACTATGCGCCCGTGGATGTAGCTTTTAAAATACAAAAAAAATAAAAAAAAATGATACTGAAAGTCATGGCTAAGGAACATCAAGGAATGGACTGGAATTAAAAACGCCGTAGAATTGATTCATTTGGCTAGGGACAGGACTAAGTATGCGAAGTTGACTGCCAACCTTCACCAGTTAGAGAGGCATTTTAAGAAGAAGAAGAATGATACTGAACTGCTTCTTTCGTGTATTGATCGCGGTCGTGCATGCGTGGTGAACCGATTGTTTTAACACTAGGTTCTATAATTTTTAGCCCAATACAATTGTAAGAGTCTAATTTGACTCATACAATTTTAAGCTCAATCGAAAATAGCATTATGGTTCAAGTCTATTTGCAAGATTTAATTAAATTATTAAATTTGGTCTAAGTAAATATTTTAAATGGAATCATAGTCCCGAGTGGAGATTGAACCCATACCCTCTTCATTTACAGTTAAACATATATATATATATATCAGGGAAGCAGATTATTTAAGTTGCCAGTTGTCAAAACCAGATGGCGTTGCCTGTCACTCTGACGTGACACCGATCGATGACAATCACATAAAACGAACCGCACGGACGTACGCTCAGTCGAGGCTCTACCACGGCTCAGAGTACTACTCGTGCTCCATCGCTGGCCAACCTCGACTACTTCAATTACAAATGTGGTTAAGACCTATTTGCAATTGTACTGGGCTGGAGCAGTGAAAGGCGAGTGTTAGTACTGTAAAGGGACCCTTAAGCCTACTGAAGTGGTCACAAGTCCACGGCACTGCTCCAAGCTTCACGTCAAGAGTAAGATAGCATTTCTTATAATTACCACGCCCGAAAACCCACGTCTAACTAGAAGTACGATGTCGGTCATATCTGTCTACATCAGAAGTGGAATCGGCCTCAAGCACCTTATTCTCCAACATTATAAGTGGGATCGGAACAAGCTCCGGTCCCAATCACCTTATTCTCCGACATATATATATATATATATCTCGTCGGCCGCGCAATATAATTTTTAAATCGCGCTGTATTGTATATAGCAGGGTAGGCAGAGAGGACCGAATTTGTAAGACACTCCGGTACCCACTCTCCGCTCAATTTTCAGCAGTGAAACTCAACGCCTCTCTTTGTCTTGTTATCAGAACAAAAAAAATCCTCCGTGTTAACAGTCTGATGATGTAGGTACTACTGCGCACCGAAAGCCACATTTATTTTAAAAGCATAAAAATAATAATATTTAATTGGAATTTGAACCTGATACGATTAAATTCATATCATCGCTTATATACAAACAGATACGTCTTTCCGCTCATCTCGATATCGGAGAGGAAATCGGAAATTAAATTGATAATATTATTGTATCGGAGAGAGGCGTTTTATTGAACCTTGAACTTGGCACCGTTATCGGTATCCTGACGTTTGTACGTATGTATATTACAGTAGGTGCAGTACGGTGGAGATGGAGCGGCGTTGTGTTACGCCAAACTAGAGTATTATACAAATGAAGCTTGCTCATAAATCATTCTCTAGTATCAAATAATGAAGTGTTCATTAGTGGGTAGCGATTTTGTTTTATAGGGACTATAAAAATATAACTTCAAATGCTTAGATGTTTCTATATTTTAGTTAAACAAAACACAAGGGAAGCCGTCGCAACACTGCGGCTGTGGGTTCGATTACCACTTGGAGAAATAAATTATTATTCGCTCTGGTGGTAAGACCAAGCGCGACGTTGAGTTTCACCGCCCAACAAGTTATATCTTTAAAGTAGTACAGTGCGTGAGGAACGGATTGTCTTGACAGTAGGTTCCCTCTGCCTACCCTTCAAAATGCAGGATACAGCGTGAAGATTAAAAAAATAACATTGTAAAAATATATTTTAAAGTCTTACGAGTATTTTTTCGTTTCAAGAACTGTTGACTGTTTCTGTGGCCTTTCTAAAAATCCCAGTAGCCAGTAACTGGTTGCCAAATTTAGTTATAAATATATATAGAGTCCGAAGATACTTTTTTTTATTTTATCTCGTCTTTTCCTATTATAATAAGAAAGGCGCTATCCCATCACGCCGCCACGTCTATTATACCTAAGTACTGTAAAAAAAGCATTATAATTATATAATCATTATTGTCAATATAAATTATTTCTTAACAACATCGAGAAAAAACACGTCGCATGGTGTTGCTACCATCATTGTTATTTATCATCAATGGATTATTCCCATTAACTTTGACATTCCACTATATCACTTTTTATATACAGATACAGATACAGATTGTAGTGTTAAGAGCGTTTGTCCTCCGTTTTCCGCCAAATTAGGAGGCACTGCTTTTTGAGTAGCCGCCGTGATGAAGTAACTGCGTCGCCTTAACAACAGTTGAACCTTAATGCGACAATTATGGGGTCGATTCCCACTAGGGGGAATTAGTTATTTCTCTATTCTGGGAACAAGATGGATCACGGAATTGAGATTCATCGTGGAATTTAGAACATAGAAAAATTCACGTTGTTACAAATTTTACTCACTTCCCGTATATATATCACAGTAGGCAGAAAGATTATAGATTTTTTATCAGTTTCTCGCTGTATTCTGCACATAGCAGGGTAGATGGAGGGAACCTGGGAACCTAGTGCTAGGACACACCTTTAAATTACATTTAATTATCAAGATAATTATCATTATACTAAGAATAGGAATCAAGATGAACTACTTTTACTTGAAAATTTAATTTACACTCGGATAATTCTCTAATTAAAGACATTTTGTAATAGTTTCATAATTTGTGAATCATCTGGAGCTCGTTAATGAGCTCGGAGAAATGATTTATTTCTCTGCTCTGGCAGAACCAAAGGGTGACTATATTTTAATTTTCTATACAAAGCGAGTAAACGAAAACAATATATCTTATTTTTATTCAAAAGTTCTGGCAATACGGTAACGGGCGGCGTTGAGTTCATTTGCTCGAAACGAAATGCCTTGATAATTCTGCAGAAAGTGGGGATCGAAGTATTTCGACCCTTCCCCATTTTTCGCCGAAGTCTTAAATATTTAATTCCCCCGAGTAAAATCGAACCCGCATCAGTCATGTTTATAGTTGTTAGATGCACGCTGTACGCTTGCTCCGATTTCCTAGTATTATATTCTCATAGTACGATGTCCTTGCCATAGTATGAAGACTGAGACGATGTAGAGGAGAAAAACGAAGTGTGTTTTTTAGATCTCTTTAAAATATTTTGCTTAAGTATATCTAAGACCCTACATGCGAAATTCAGAATAAAGCGAAAAATATATCTTAAAATTATCTTCCTACTCCAAATTTATTATTATAATGTTATTAATTAATAATATTATGTGAAAGATGATATGAGGATGGATGTTTGTTCCATTTTCACGCAGATAATCATAATCTGACTGTTATATGACAAAAAGTTTGAGCGGGTGAAGCCGCATTTGGGCTGGTTATATATAATTTACTATTTTATAGTAATATTCGATATCGAACCGACTACAACCGTCACTATAACTAATACACTCATTACCTCATACAACATCTCGTAGGAATGTCGTCACATTATCAGAAAGTAGGTTAATTACATTTTTTATTTATGTATATACATGAATGAATTATATAATATTAGTATTTTATTAGTTTGATGTGCGGTGGATCATCACCAACGCCGTGGTCGTGTGTTCGATTCCCACTCCGAGGAATGATTATATTATTTGTATTTTCATTTCCGCCGGCTGAGTTCCAGTTGTCTCTCAGTCGTACAGTGGGAAAAACCAAGTCTCTTAAAAAAAAGTATCAAATTATTTCTATATATACTATGTTTTTTTCTCGCTCTTGCTCTACTCGCTCGTAGCGAGGTAGGCAGAGGGAACCTGAGAAACTAATGTTAAGACAACGGCCGCGCGATGGACATACATTTATTATGTTAATAAACAAAAGCGGCATCACGCAAATTCCCGCACAGGAAATCTTGTTTTAAGACACTCCGTACGCAACACATCGCCCAATTGTGAAGACATTTCCTGTTGAATAGCGGAACTTAACACCAAGCTTAGTCTACCAGAGCGGAGAAAGAAACAGGTCTCGAAGGTCTCAAACACAAACGTAAACAAATATGCGCTACACCCACTTTTCATCTGTCATAAGACCTGATGATTTATCATTCTAAGGCCGTTATACCACACGCACTGTGCAATAGGCAGATGTTGAAATACGTTTGAAATGAATAAACCTTTTTAATGTAACAAAAAAAGAAATAGGCCAGCCTTGGTGCAGGACATAAGCGTGTCCTCCTGTAAACGCGACAGGTTGTAGGTTCGAGTCCCTCTCAAGGAAATGAAACATTTCATATTTTCATAGCCAGCCAACATTTCATATTTCACTGGTAGCGTTGAGTTCTGCCATTCAAAACGCAATGCCTCCAGAGTTCCGCAGAAAGTGGGAAACGGAAGTGTGTTACATGTAACTGATTACTAGAAATACTTGGGTCCTAGGTTACACCCCCCCCTCATTCTCCCCGCTGCCAGGTTACCCCTCTGCCTACTCTGCTATGTGCAGGATACAGCGTGGAAGTAAAAAAAATATTATTAGCGCAGATTACTGCGGAGAGGCAATTAGAAGTTAACACTTTCACATTTTTGTAAATTTTCATAACAAATTACTACATACTTTCAAAGAAAAAAAATCTAATTATTGTCGGTTTCAGTTTCTAACCACATTGTTATGTAGCCGTTATAATACCTGAACATTTAAATTAACATTCTACAGTAAAGTAAACGTTACTGGTGGAAATTTTATAAAGCATATCTCATCAACGGTTTCGAATAAGTAAAATCTTAGATTGCCCATTTATCAAGGACTACACCTGGAATATGTCATGTGTGTGTGTGTGTGTGTGTATACACAACTTCTAATTATTTCTATTTAAACATGCAGGCGAAGCCGTAGACGCTATGCATATATAACATACCTTTCTCTTCAACTTGCATATTTTAAAAGATTTAGGCATATATTGGTGGGAAGCGAGTTTATGTAAATATGCATTTATATTAACAATTATAATGTTTTAAAAACAACTGTAGACAGTACAATTACCAAAAGAAATTCTATTTATTATTAGAATAATTACTAAAATATCAATGCAATCAGGAAGCACATGCATTTTTCTTTCCATTCTCTCAGGCGTCTCAAATACTTCCATCCTCGCAAAACCAAAGTTATGCTTGCGCAATGTCTTCTTGTTCCAATACTCGACTACGCTGTCGTCTGCTATTTGGATGCGACTGAGGAGCTACTTAACAAATTAGAACGTCTTCAAAATCTCGCCATACGCTTTATTTTTGGCTTACGTAAGTATGATCATGTTTCTCAATTTCGTGCTCAGCTTAAGTGGCTCCCAATTCGTCTTCACCGTGATATGCTCATCCTTACCTTACTTTTTAAACTCCTTAACTACAAAAATTTTCATACCTACGCTCCCGCTTCAACGTTCTTCCTCCTCCTTTACGCTCTAGGCGGTCGTGTGTCGTTCCGGCGCTTGATATACCTAGGAGTAACACCAAATTCATGCAGAAGTCCGTTTCCGTACATCCCTCATCCCTTTGGAACCCCCTAATCCTATGCAGAGAAGCCCTTCCCTAAAACCCTTTAAATCCCAATTAAAAAAGCATTTACCAACTGGGAACATTTAATATACATTGTATATTCCGACAGAGTTTCAAATTATTGCATTTCATTTTTCTTGTCATTTAACTCATCATAATAATATAATATTTATGTATTTATATAATATTTATAATTATGTTTGTATATTTTTTTATAGAATATATATGTAGTGTGCGTATATATGTATATGTAGTTTATATATTATTATATATATTATTGTATATATATATTTATAGATTCAAATATAATATTTTTCTGTTATGCACTATACTCTCCCCGCTGTTTCACAGATATCCACTTCCTCTGGTAGGCTGGAAGAGATTTCTTTTAGAAATAAGCCCACGCTTGTCAACAAAATTTTTCTTCTCTTAAATTTCTGTATTTTGTTTTTGTGCAATAAAGAATATAATAAAATTACTACTTTTATACCACTATTATGAGTGGTACTGTTCGTAACGTCATGTAACTGTTAGCCAGCGACAGTAATATATAGACTACATTTTGTTTCCAGAATTTGGGGTATAATATTATTTTAATTTTTCCCGCACAAAGCTACGCACGCTTTTCAATAGATAACTTGAAATTCTTATAGGGCTTACAACCCACGCCGCCTATACACTGTCCAAGCGCGCGCACCGTCAAGCGAAAATGTGTACAATCGTTTTTTACTACATAGATAAACAGATCTTTATTAAATATATATCTTTTCATTAATAACACATAAAAAGCAAGTAAACTCTCAGGAGAGACCAAAATGTCTCTAAAACCGACGAGTGTGTTATATATTGTCAAAAAAGTTTTAACAATTTCAAAAATTTATGTTTATATTCTCTGCTATGAAATAAAATAAAATCAATTTTATATATTTTTTTACACTTTTAAAATGGTATAAAAATGTACTACCTTTAGCAGATTTACACTCTAAGCTGACAATATTATACAATTTAACAACACAAAGAAACACTAAATGTAATAAACCAAGTTAATTACACTTAATCTATCTTCCTTGTGTCGTCAGATCGTGAAAATTGATTATCTCTAGAAAACTATATACAAAGGTTAAAATAATTATATAGCAGTTTATTATATTTAACGCTCATCAACGTCTAGAATGATATTTAGTTTCTTTTTTTTTTCAGCTTCATTCTGTATCGAATGTAGGGTAGGCAGAGCTAGCCTAGTGTTAAGATACTCCGCTCTCAACTTTCTGCCGGATTCTGGTTGCATTTTATAGTTCTGTATAAAAATTAATACCCGACAAAGAATCGTTAAAGGATTATAAGAAACTATATGAGGCAAGTTGTGCCGCAGGGTCACAAGCGTGTTACTGTAGACGTGATTGGTTGTGAGTGTGATTTCTACTCGGAGAAATAAAATATTTATTATTTTCATTTTTTTACCTAAAATGACTCTAAAATTTGACAGAGAACTGGAAACGGAAGTACTTTTATGGGGACGAAATGTCTTACATTGAGTTCTCAGATTGTCTTTGCTGACCCTGTTATGCACGGGGTACTACGCGAAAACCTAAAATGCAAAAAAATCTATAAAAACCTATAAAAGGTGTTAAATATATTGACTTTTACCAATTTACCTCAATAGACGATTTTTTAAAATAATTAATTACGGTACAAAAGTAATTTTATTTAATTCCATGATACCTACTCAATAATATTTATTTTATGGTTATTAATATCACGTGTTTTAATGTAAGTAATTAGATTACCTATAGTCACTTACTAAGAATTTTAAGGTCTCGTTGTGACCTTACGGTCTTTAACTATAAAATATTCCACTATTAGTGTTTTAAAGAAATAAAATAATTATATCTTCACGCCTTATCCCGTATATATCAAGGAAGCGCAAGGGAATGTAGTGTTAAAACATTATGTTCTCTACGCGCCACTCATTTGTTTAGTAGCGGACCTCAACGCCGCATTCTGTATTGTTACCAGAAATAGTTGTTTTTGTTGGCAAATGAAAAAAGTTCCTTGCTCCGAGTAGGACTCGAACCCGCATCCGTTGAGTTCACGACCAGACACTGTGAAATAAATAAATACCTTGTATGTGTCCTTGTAGTACACCAATTAGAAAAAGCTCATTTAAAACGGTTTTTTTAATTTCTGCTCATTTTTAGGGTTCCGTGCCTCAAAAAGAAAAAACGGAACTGTTATATAGTCACGTTGTTGTCCGTCTGTCGATACCATTTATCTCAAGATCGCGAAAAGGTATGAAAATTAAATTCATATCAAATATATTCCGTTCATTTTATATAAAATGAGTGCATATGCCCGCAACCTACGATTATCATTTTTTCAAGTTGAAGCCTCGAGTTTTTTTTCAATATAATTTATTTATTTAAGAGAAATTGACGTGACAAACGACAATTAACACCGTGACTAAGTATGAACAGACACATCATGGTCGGTTCCTTCGAAGCCTTTGGATAAGTCGTAAGCCATTCTGAACGGTTACACACAGATTTTCCAGTGCGTCATAAGGATTTACCATGAAATTTATATTTCATAATTGAATATTAAATATTATCTCATGTAATTTTCCTGTTTGAGCCTGTCGTAACGCAACGGCTGACTGTCAACCCGACGGCTGTGGGTTCAGTTCCTACTAAATAAAAAAGTACAAAAAGAAATAAATATAGAAAAAAATTGACATTATACAAAAGTTTCATTTTCATTCTAAACTTTAGCAATCTTTGTTCAAATATATTCTATTTTATTAATGTAAGATAGTGTTTCTGATTGTTAGCGCGGTGGTCATGGATTCATTCTCCGCTGTTTGAAATGATAATATTAAAATGATTATTATTTCCTGGCTCTGGTAACATGTGTGGCATTGAGTTCCACCACTCAAATGGATGGCAACCCATGGAAAGCAGATGAAGAGGTGTTTTAACACTAAGTTCTCTTTGCGAGAGTCCCCTCTAGTTTCTTTTTTTTTTCAGCTATTTTTTATGCTGTCCTTGGAATTTAATGCTACTATTTAATTGAAAAAACCTAGCATCATTGTCTTATACAGGTATTACCCTTATACGGTGACGTGAAGCGAGGCGTTAAGTTCTGCAATTAAGCACGCAATGTATTTAAGTGGACTGAGGTGTTGTAGAACAAAATGACGGACTCAATATTTCTCTCATACTAAATATGTGAGTAAGAATTTAAAAATGTTTATATGTATATTAAAAGACTGCGTGTCCGTCTGTTGCAGGTCGCCTCGCAGTGATAACTTTCAGCATATGCACAGTGGTGCTGGGCGTCATACTCTCCTTCGTGCCGTGGCTCGACTATATTATATTTAGGGTAAATGTTTTGTATGTTTTTTATTAGCCCGAACTTGGGAACCTAGGAATCTACGGAACGGATCTATCGACGGAACCCGACACCGCGCTTTAGTCGTTACCATAGCGAGAAAATGAAAATATCCCCCTGAGTGAGAAACCGAACCCACAGCCGTCGCGTTTACAGGAGACGTCACGACGGCTAAATCTGATCGATGTTTATTCAACTATCACGCAAAAACTACTGAGCGAATTTAGATAAAACTTTACAATAACACATAGGCAAACATTGTGTATAATTAGCCTATAATAGTCAAGTAGTTCCAGTCACTCGTATTCTATACTGAAGTTTGATCGTCTTTCAGGAACTGAGATTATGGAACGGTTCACTGAGCTACAGCTACTGGCACCGCCCCGGCGTGATACGATTGACAAAAGTGTACATATTCAATATGACCAACCCGCAGGGGTTTTTGGAAAACGGGGAAAAACCTAAGTTGGTTGAAGTTGGACCCTTCGTTTATAGGTAAATTTTTTTTTTATTTCTTCTGCGCTATGCAGGGTAGATAGGGAAAGTAGTGTAAAGACACTCCGTTTCTTAGCTACTTGTGTTATACATTTTAGAGACTGCTTTGAAGACAAAGTTCGGCTTTAGGTTCCGATGAACCTTTTACCAAAGACAGGAAATTATAATAACTGATTTCTCCGAATGAGAATCGAACCCACAAATGTCGCGTGTACAGTCACACTCTTGTCCTGTGCCTCTGCGCCACGAAGGCCTAAAATTATTAATTCTTAGAATGTCAATAACATTTAATAATAAAGATGACATCAGACTCATATATTAAATAATTGATTTGAGTTATTGACATCTACATCAACACCGGAAGTAGTAGATGCTATACCGGCTTAGGACATAAATTGAGAATATCTTAATTACCTAGTTTTATATTAGAATTTTAATTAATCTATTAATTCTTAGAGGCCGTCTTGGCACAATAAATATTAGTTATTAATATTTTAATTTCCTCACTCTAGTAACAAGGTAAAGCGTGGCGTTGGGTTCCGCCACTCGACAGGCAACTGCGGAAAGTGAGGAGTCAATATCATAACACTAAGTTCCCTTTACCTACCCTGTATAGACCAGATTCACTGAGAACATGTTTTTTTTTACTCAAACACCTTTTGACACGCAAAGAATGGTTATAACGTTTATAAAATAAGTTTTCTTCGAACTTATTCTTTAAAAAATTTTGTAAGCAAATCGTATACAAATATACCAGTATATTTCAGGGCACATAGACCACTTTCAGTCGTCTTGGCATTCGGAACTCTCCGAAATTTCCACACCCTGATCTATAAAAACAGTCGTCAAAATCTTTTCTCGTATTGTAGCCTTTTGTCTTGCTGTGAAAACGGCAACAGAAATACGTAATTTGTGAAATTTCCATCTATCTATAACAGTTCCCGATATACATCCTGTGATAGATGGACAGACAGACAGTCTTAATAATAAAAAATAAATAAAAAATGATTGATATAAACATTGCGTCGCAGTATCGTTTTATGCAAATATTTATAAATTTAATCTAAAGCTATTATTATTTAATAATAAGATTTACATAAAAGTTACGTAAAATGAAGGCGCCGCGATACGTGAAACGTAATAACTATTAAACATTATTATAAAATACATACAGTACGGACGGCGAGTCGTGGTACATACCTGCACATAGTAGAGTAAGTAGGTAAAGGACACCTGGGAACCTAGTCTTAGGACGCTGCGTTCCCATTAAGACACTTCCGGAAGCATTTTCCACAGTGTTGAATGGCAGAATTCAATGCCGCGTTTTGCCTCGTTACCAGAGTGAGGAAATGAAAATATTAAATAGTTTATTTCTTCGAGTGAGCATGGAATCCACAACCTGTCGCGTTTACAGACGTACGCCTGTGCCACTGCACTACGACATGTATGAACAACTCTGAAACCAAAACTAAGCATCCGTCTACAACTAAATTCAAGCCGGCCACAACGCGTCGACCGTACTGTAATGAGTGAGGCGTTATAGCTTGGTAAAGACGACGTAGCTCAATCGAAATTCTTATGCATCATCTTCGAAATTAAACTTATTAGGACTAATATACTTATATAACATTTTTTTCAAATCAATCTATTATATGGCTACAATATTTTTTTATTACATATAATAAAGTATACAAGTAATAGCTCACTCGTAGTGCATGAGGCGTCGTGGTGCAGTAGTTCGAATCCCACCTGGTATTTCATATACATGATATATTTCATATTTTCATTTCCTCGTTCTGCTAACAAGGTAGTTTGCGGCGTTGAGCTCAACCACTGTCTTATTTGGAAAATAGTGTCTTTAGCACTTCTTAATTCCTCTTTGCCTACCTTGCCATGTACGTAATACAGTGTAAAGCTAAAAAAACCTAATTTAAATGCTATTTCGTCGATTAGGTATAATTTCAATCAATGAGAAATTCTGTTATATTGAACCCATAACCATCATTTTTAATATATCTATTATCCTCCCACGGAGCCATGGGAGGGAGCCATTAAAACATAATAGTTTTCCCGTAATCGGTTTGAAAAATCTTAAAATTACTTAATATGTGTATTGTTTCATTGCATTTAATTATGTAATTGTAAAACAGCAGTTTTTATATACTAACCTTTTAATACAATTTTGGTTCCGCTGTTAAATTTTCGTTAAAAAAAGAGCTTCCCCCGAAAAGTTAGATTTTTTTTTTCAAAAGAAAACCTGTAAAACAAATTACTGATAATATTATATTTTAATTCCCCACTTTCTTTCTTTTCGAGGCATTCCAAGTTGAGTTGGGAGAGTGACGGAATTGAACACCGCGCTTAGTCTCGTTACCATAACAAGAAAATGGTAATATTAAATAATTTAATCCCCCAAGTGGGGATCGAGCTTATACGCTAGTGCCTCGCTGTATTCCACATATAGCAGCGTAGGCAAAGGGAAAGGGAGTGTTAAAACACTTCGTTCCTTACTCATCACGCTTTGGCTTGTTGATATAGCAAAGAAATTAAAATAATCCATTCCTACGAGGGGGAATAGAGCCCAGAACCATCGTATTTAGACCCGGATGCTGTACCGCTGCGCCATAATGGCCTCAATTATAATTATTATTTTACTCTCAAGCAAATTTGACACGTGTTTATGTTATTTTACAAGAAAATGACCAATATTATTTTTTCTTTAATTAATACCTAAATTTAAATATAAAGCTTTCAATTTAATTTAAATGTTATACGTATAAATATAAAATATTTTATTTCCAAATTTGACCTCGCACTTACTAATTTATTTATATTTCTAATTAATGTACCAGTTGTAGCCGCCATAAGCGTGGCCTGTATATGCGACAGGTTGGAGGTTCGATTCCCACTCGAACAAATCAAATATTTTATATGTTTATTACTTCGCTCTGGTAAGGCACTCAATTCGCAAGGCGTCTGGAATTCGGTGGAAAATCGGTACAGGAGAATCTGGGAGTGTCTTACCACTAGGTTCTCTTTTGCTATGTGTGGGATACATCGTGAAGCTAAAAAAACGTTTTAGGTTCAATGATTAATCAACGGTTATACATTCAATTCCCACTCGAAAGAATGAATTTTTCATTTCTTCTCTCCTATAACAACACAAAGTGCGGCGTTGGGATCCGCCACTCAACGGAGTCAAAAAGCGGAGAACAGTGGCATAACACTGGGTTTCCTCTGCAAAACAATCCTTCAAAGGTCGCACAGTGCTACACGATGGTCACGGGTTCAAAGTCCAAAGATGATAAAATAAGGTATTGATTTATTTTGGACGCTTTAGTCATATTTTTGACATTTAATATTTTTTTTTGTAATAAATTATTATAATGGTTTCAAGTTCCGCAACAATACATATAACAAGATTATCGGTGTTCAGGATTTTAATATATGTACATAATTTAAATTAAACTTAGCTAAAATTAAATTGTATTAAATTTGTGTTATATTTAATTGCGTTTATTCAGCTTCACGTTGAAGATTGAACTTAGTGTTAAGACACTCCGTGCCGTTCTCTATTTTCCACCGTATTCTAGAGACATTGCGTGTTGATTAGCGGAACTAAATGCTGTTTGTTATAACTTAAACTTTATTCCAAAAAGGATTTATAGCGTACTAGCGACCCCCTCGCGGCTTCGCCCGCTTTAACTACTAAATTATTCATATAATGTATGTTTGCAAAGAACTTAAGATAATGTGAAAATTAATTAAACCCTAATGCAACCCGCATTTTCGTAGTTCCAATAATGATTTTCCAATTGTTTTAAAATAAACACAAATAAATAACACAAACAACAGAAAACTTAAACGAAAGAAATTATAAACAACAGACTACCTACTATTCTCTTACCCAAAAATACTTAAACGAAAGATGTAACCAACTATGTCGCGTGGAAATACATTATAATTATTGGATAACTCCAAAGTACGTGCAATCACTTCTAAATTTACTTTGCCAGTAGTAGCTCCGAACGACATCAGGGCCTTGGTTCTCTGACGGTTAATGCTGTTAGCCCTATTGGCTTTTACAGCGACACCGGTTGGGTAGGGAAGAGGGTACTCTGTCCCTGATGAAAAGCAAGCACTACGTGGCTGCCTGTGAGGAAAATTAAATAGAATGCATCGGCCGGGAATCGAACCCGGGCCGGCCGCGTGGCAGCCGAGCATTTTACCACTGAACCACCGATGCGTGTAAGGTAGGCGGGCGCGGCGGACGCAAAACGTCGCGGGGGGCGGAGGGACGAATGGCGAGTGGCGAGCCGTTTCGCAGCAAGGATTTTTTGATATTGTAACAACTTCTAAAGTACTTATTAAAATGAAAAACAGTAAAAGACAGTTTTGATCTACATTAAATGGCCAACGTAACTAATATACTTATTTATATGCTGAGAGCATTTCTCTAAAACTATTCGCAGCTTCGAAATAGTGTAAAAAGCAAATTGTATCTTCGTTTAACGTTAAAAAATAATAAAGTATTTTAAAGGATAAAGATTAATACCATTATGGAAAAATATCCCTCACATTAAAAAATATATTGAAATTATTATTTTTTAGACAGAAATATGATCACTACACGTTATCCTTAAAAGATACGAATATGCTGTCGCGGACTTTTTTGTAGATCTTATTAAGAGAAATAATACTCCAGTACATTATTTTCATGTAGTACTTACCATTAAAGCAGCGCATGCGCGAAAGTGTATCAACGGGTAGGACTTTATACACATTTATCTTATTTATGTTAACTTACATAAGAATGTACAAATAATAAACTATATATAAACCTTCCCTGAGAAATACTCGACATAATGGTGAAAACCGTATCAAAATCCGTTGGGTGGTTTAGAAGAAGAAGAGTTAGAAAGTTCAGACAGCGACACGAAAAGCGACTTTGTTTTATAAGATATAGGATAGGTATCTATTTTTATTATTTTTTGAGCTTCACGCTGTATCCCGCATAAGGTAGAGGAGATATAGGGAACCTAGTGTGAAGACACTTCGTTCCCCACTCTCCGCTTAATTTTCGGGGCATTATGTGTTGAGTTTATTCGATTGACAACTCAATAACATTAACAATCAACATTAGTTATACTTACAACCTATAATATTTTTATACCAAAAAAATACCGACTTCCCGGATCCCGCAATCAGAACCTAACCAAATTCTCATGATACTACCCTTGAAGTGTATCCTTCCAATAAAAATAAAGTCGTACAAAATCGATGATATTGATTTGTTCGACCATTTGTCCCGCACATGCCTTATGCTAATTAATAACACTTATGTGACTTTCTCATAGATCTCATAGATCTTTAGAAATGGACCAAATTAAAATGGGACCATACGAGGACCTCCGGCTTTCAAATAAAAAAATAATTATAAAAATTGATTGACCCAGCCGAAAGTGCTAAAGTAACAAACATAAAAGAAAAACATACCTTGAATTGATAACCTCCTCCTTTTACAAAAGTCGGTTAAAAACAGTAATTGCATTCGTAAAGTGATATAAGCTTATCTAAGTTTTTCTTTCTTCGCTTCACACTGTATCCGCCGAAAGTAGGCAGAAGCAATCTGGGACTAAACACTGTTTCTATTAAGACAGTTCCGTTCGCCACCGAATCGTATCCCGTGCGGGGTAGCCAGAGGGATCAGAGCGCCAAATCCTACGGTCTTCACATACGTCTCTCGGCTCCGAGAGGTCCTCATGCTGTACGTGGCCTTCCTCCAGTATTATCTATACAGTGTTCTCGAAGGTCAACCGAGGTCTCCACCTGCCTCTGTTACTTATGATAATATCTATAGTAATATAAATAACTTTTATTGTTATTCTAATTAAATTTAATTGTTTCTTTTCTTTATCTGTTAGTTTATCTTTTATATATGAAGATGATTTATTATCTTTTATTTTATTCATGTAGATTATTGTTAAGGTACTTTGCCCTGTAATTTCCGTATGAATTTGAGACATTACGTGTTGAGTGGCGGAACTCAACGCCGTGCTTTGCCTCGTTGCCACCTAAGAAATGAGAATATTAAATAGTGCATTTCTGCGACTGGGAACCGAACCCACAGCCTGTCGCCACGACCACAACTGGCCTCACTGATTCTCTACGTCCTCCCTTACATTAACCAATAGCACTACATTGCAAAATTCAGCGTTCCACGCCGCGTAGTTTCACTTGTGTGTTGTCTGTCAGTCACTCAATAAAGAAAGGGTTTTATATACTTATGTTTTTGGAGATATTGCACAAATTAAACAAAACAGTTAAAAGAAAGTCCACAGTTTACTTAATGACTACCATTAAAATAATCACAAAATCTTTAAGCGCGAGAAAGTGTTTGCGAATATCTCCTCAGATTTCACTTAATTTTTTTTATCTTTCTATCACACGAGATTATACAGAGGAAGAGTGAACCTTGGACAACCGTCATAGACTTTTAAGCCAAAATTCTTTATTTTATAAGAAACGTATAAATTGTTTACCGGTCAAGCTCTAGTAATTTAACCTATACGTCCTTATAGAGTTACGTCTACCACATAAATAAGACTTTAAAAGAATTAAAAGAGGCAGAATTTGAATCTGCCCCTAAACAATTCAATATAAATTTCAAATTCTTAATGATATATTTGTCTTACTCTAAAAATCTTTCACGCTGTATCCCGCAGGAGGTCCCCAGTGTTAAGATACTCGTTCCCCACATGCCGTCCGATTTTGCAGACATTACGTGTTACTAAACGCCGTATTTTGCTTTAAGAATTTAAAATAATTTACTTATAATATATTCTACTTCTTCTGCTTTCATGTTATTATTTTTTTATTATTTTCATCCTTCAGAGAAGACATGGAGAAAGTGAACATCAAGTTCCACGACAACGACACAGTGACCTTCCAACATAACAAAATATTAAGATTTGTGCCTGAACTCTCCGTCGATAAGACACAGAAACTGGTTGTACCAAATATACCCTTATTGGTAAGTAATTATTTTTTAGCTTCATGCTCTTCGTAGGCAAAAAGCACCTAATGTTAACAACACTCCGTTCCCAAAGCAGCGCACAATTTTGGAGACATTGTGAGTGAGTAGTGAAACACATTATCTTGCTACTAGAGCGAAGAAATGAAAATAGTTCATTCCTTCGTGTGGAAATCGACCCACAGCCGTCGTGCTTACAGTCATTACGCAGTCCAAGCGTCACGAACGCCTCTGAGTGAGTTTTTTTCACCTTCAAGCTGTATCCTGCTCATATTAGGGTAGGCAGGGGAAATCTGGGAACCTAGTGATAAAACTCCGTTCCTATTAAGACAGTTCTGTTACCCACTTTCCACCAAATTTTCAAGGCATTGCTGTATTTAGTGGCGGAAAAAAATCAGAAAATTTAACTTCACGGCGGCCACGACCCATCGACTGTATTGTATTGGCTATAAATTGGCAAATTAATATTAATAAACTACAGAAGATACCAATATAGATATTTATCTGTATGTCTGTTCAAAAAGTATAAATTATTTACAGTGTATCTCTTGCAGACTGTCACCTCGTTCTCTCCGAACCTGGCAGGGTGGCTCTTCAACCTACTTGTATCAGGCTTGGCTATCACTTACAGGGACAGGGCCAAACCGTTTGTCCATGTCACAGCTGAGGAATTAGTTTTTGGGTAAAAATACTAAATATTTTTTAGCTTCACGCTGTATCCTGTAACACTGTGTAACATAACAGGATAGGTATTTTTTTTTGCCCAAATCTCAAGGTATCTGGTTGTTTGTTTGTCCAATTTGTTTTGATACCAGAGCTAGTAAATAAAAGTAACTCATTTCCCCGAATGGGGAAAAAATCCATGGGATGGAGTGATTGAGTTATATATTCTTATATTATCATGGATATTTTTGTTTCAGGTACAACGACCCTTTGGTAACTCTCGCGCATTACTTCTACCCAAAAGGAAAAAGACCAAACAGCCAAATGGGACTGTTACTTGCTGTAAGTAACATACGAGTATTACAAAGAAAACGTATTCAGCATTCATTGTATACATAAAATGAAGTGGAACTCGAACCCTCGCCTTCATAAAAACTGCTTACATTCTAATTACTAAGCCATACGTTCTTATCAAGCTACAGGTTGTTTATGCTGTTAGCATCTCTATACAAGACAAATTACCGACAATGTCATAAATATTTCCTCCTTTTTATAGAGAAATGGTACATTAGAAGAAGTGTCTACTATATACGCTGGACAGGACATGAAAAAGTTTGGTTATCTCGACAAGGTGAACGGCCTCGATCATCTACCGTATTGGCCTGAAAGTCCCTGTAATGATATAAGGTGAGCACTCTTCTTTATTTTGGAGGTTTACGCGTTCAACAAAACAAACTCTTCAGCTTATAGTATTAGTACATCATACACATTACACAACTCTTAGGAGCGACCGGACCGTAGCTGTAAAAACTAGCTTCTATAATAATAGTTATTAATAAATAATAATAAACAAACGCGTGCCGCAACGTGTGAAGCGGAAACACTTTACATTGTTCTATTAATTATTAATGAATATGTAATGGCTATTGATCAATTATCATTATAAATATTCATTTTCCTATCTTTAAGCATCTAATGTGACAACAGAGATTATCTAGCGACAAATCATTGTAGTGTGTCCGCCCAAGGGCTCCCACACGGAGGGCTCCGTAGACGGAACCTAGGGACCTGATCTTAAGACACTCCATTAAGACCATTAAGCCCATTCCTCACTCTGAGTATTGAGTGGCGGAATTCAACGCAGCGCTTTGCCTCGAGACCAAGTGGCGTCGGCAGAGGAAGGTAATGAAAATATTAAATATTTTACTCCTCCGAGGGGGAATCCAACTCACAGCCGTCGCCTTTATGCCTGACGGCTGACCTGCAATAATATGCTTATTACATAAACGTATGACCTTTGCAGATGGCATCGTTCCAAGTTAATAACTTAATATATTATAATATTGTTTTTCTTTGAAATGGGGGAAAACCTTTGCGTGCTAAATCGTATAAATGACAACTCATTAAAATGTATATAATAGTGTATAATTCTAAATCTTGCAATAAAGACAGAATTGTGTGATTTTTTTATTACTAGTTTGTATGAAACGTTTTATTTTAGTAAAAAAAATAATGACTAATTTTGAATGTCACCGTGGCACAGCAGCACTTCGTGGGACTGTAAATGCAACAGTTCTAGGTTCGATTCCCACTCGTGGAAATGAATTATTCTCACTCTGGCGCTGTCAAACGTCGCTCACAGCGATCAGCACATTTCTATTTCTTAAATATATTGGACGAAGTCAGGATCGAGGTATATAGCTAACAAACGACGAGGTTTAAACTGAAACGTAAATACTCCGTCACGTTTCTAATAAGAAAACGTTGATTTTATCTCGTCGCATCAACATTGTACTTGTCTGTATGTCACGCTATAACCGCAAAACTATTTAATTATATAATATATTGGATTACTTACAAAGTTTTCCATTATGCAGGTATTCTTAATGAGTTAATTATGCTGATGGTGTAAATGTTGATAGCTGATGAGTCAGTGGGTTCAATTCATGATTTTAAAAAAACCTGATATTGTTAAAATTTGATAATATTTGTTTTTCTTGTACTAAATTTTGTAAGTGTCTTACTGTGTCCACAAATTTCTCGGAAGCTAAAAGTGATATCGAGATGATATTTTTTTATTTAAACGAGGTATACAACAGCTTAAGGAATAGCCCAAGTTTCACCAATGCGTGGTATTTAATAATATAAATAATGAAATAATAAAATAAAGGTACTTGGTATCTAATTTCAAAAAATGACACGTATTTGAAGTCTGTATAATTTCCAGCTTTTAGTTGTTTTAGATCCGCTCGTATTTATAAGCCGCTCAACTCTGAGATCGATCTTGAGATACCGTCTCATTCATAGATAGTAACGAATCTGAAGATCGATCTTAGAGTTGAGAGCAGCTTCTAATTACGCGTTCCACCAGAGCAGAACGGGGAAACACCTGTGTAGTAAATATAAATGTTGTTAACATAATAAGTTTAAAATTTACTTTAAAAATGAGTAACTTTTCATGAGCAATCTTATCGTAAATCTTGGCAGGGACATAAGGAAGGAAGGACGTATTTGTATGACTCATACATACATTTCGACTCTATTGTTCTTAGACAAAGATATTATTTATTTGTGATTCATATATTGTGTATTGACTCAAAAAGTTATTGTTAATGATATATTTTTTTTAAAAAAGAAAGCTCACCTGTATACCGCATATCGCAGGTTACNAGATTATGTTCGCGATAAAGATGTTTGGAAATGAGGTGCTCTATTTTTAAGTTGAAATTGTTAATTGTAATTTGTAACAAATGTTCGCATTTAAAAAGAGTGGCCATGAGTTTCTTTGCCTGTATCTTCTCATGAGCTCAACCATTAGAACGGGCTTTTTTCAAGTCAAAATTGCACATTTTTTTGGTTATTTTGTTTTGTATTTTTTTTTCTACTTTTATGACATGTCCAAGTAAATGTTAAGCATTTTTATGGAATAAAGATATTTTGACTCTGACTTTGACTTTGTGCGAGATACAGCGTGAAACTAAAAAAATATATTTTTTATCAACAACTTTTTATTTCTTTTCAGGGCATCAGAAGGTTCTTTCTTCCCGCCACGGTCAGTTACCAAAGATGACATGGTATACATTTACGACAAAGATTTATGTAGAATTATGCCTTTTAAGTACAGAAAGGATGTTTATAAGGACGGTGAGTAGATATTATATTGAATCGATTACCGCTCGTTGCAGTTAATTAAGTTACATATAGTGCAGTCAGTGAGGCCAGGCGAGGCCAGGGGCGAGGCCAGTCCTGGCGCAGGGGCGCAGGGGCGCAGGGGCACAAGCGTGCGACTGTAAACGCGATAGGTTGTGGGTTCGATTTTCACTCGAGGAAGATAAATATTTAATATTTTCAATTCCTCCCTTTGGTCGTTATCAGCCAAACCAGCTAAAAGTGGGGAACGGAAATGTCTCCATGGAACGGTGTGTCTTAACGCTAGATTTCCAGGATCCCTCTGCCTACACGGCTACGTACGAGATACAAAGTGAAGCTTAAAAAATATAGTATACCCCGACAAGAAGTAATGAGTGCTGAAAAGACAACTCGCGCATGTACAGTCGTGTGCATAATATTCAATAATATTCAATGCGTAGCGTCACCGAGTGTCATATACATACAAACACAAGTAAGTGACACTTAGCGTCGCGCTCTACTGTACGTTGGTATACTGTGGGGACTCGTGGGGAGGGGGTTATGCAGGGGTGAAGGTAAACATTTTTGTTTCCAGGTATATTCACAAATCTGTACACGCCACCAAGTTCGTACCTGGAGAGCGCTGATAACAATCCTGATAACAAGTGTTATTGCCAAGGAGAGAAGTGTCCACCGAGAGGTCTTCAGATGATCAGTCCTTGTCAATATAGTAAGTAGCAAGTCAATATAGATATGAGAAACACAAGTTTCTCTGTGCTGCATGATATTATAGACCTGTATATTTGATATTCATTTCTACATGGGATATTCCCACGCAATCTTGAAGAAAATGGTGTTAACTCTTGACAGAAAAAGTGATTCTATAAGATTTCCATTTTTTTATGAGAAACTTTTAACGGAACCCTTCATTGAAATTGACATGTTCAATCAGTGTAAATTACAGATGTGCCAATTTAAGATTTATACAGCAGTCTTAAGACATTTACTTATAGCTTAGAGACCAGCTACGAGTAAATGTGGTTTAATAGATAAGTTAGTTAATATATCCTTGCACAATCTAACAGCGAGGTGTGGCATCATCGGTTATAGAATCTATATGTATGTATATAAAACTCTTCCGTTTCTAAGTGACAGTCAAAACTACTGGACTAAAGTACAACGTGCAACAGTGGTACAGGTGGATTCGTATCCACACAAGGAAATGAAAATATTATATATTTCGTTTTCTCACTCTTTTAAGGAGGTAATGCGCAGCGTTAGGTCCACCACTAAACACGTAATGCCTCCAGAACTTGGCGGAAAGTCGGGAGCAGAAGTGTGTCAATGGGAATGATGTGTCTTAATACTAGGTTCCCAGGTTTCTTGGGCCTACTCTGTTATGCGCAAGATACAGTGTGAAGTTAAAAAAAAGATCAGTTAGAGCACACCCTACTTCCCTCTTACTACACTTAGTAAGAGAGTGTGAAAGTAAAAGAGAGGAGCTCAATATTCCTACGGGAAATGAAATAAAACGAGTCTTTATGTGCATATTATAAACATTAAATATTTTAACACGGGAAAACAATTAGCGAGCAATATAATGTTCATCAGAGGCCAGAATAAGTGGCCTATAAACTATAAATTATGGAATTTGTTTTATTAAACATATTAAATAATATATTATTAACCATTATTATTATAAGTAACTATATTATAAGTGTTGCAATGGCACAAGCGTTCGTTTATAATCGCGACGCTCGTGGGTTCGATACCCACGCAATTCTAAATATCAGCGGAAATTGGGGAACTAAAATGACTGTGTGCGAACAGAGTTTCTTAATAATGGGTTCCCAGGTTCCGTCAGCCTACCCCGTGGGAGACTGTGTGAAGCTAGGGACAACATCTACTGTATACCCGATGGTTCTAGGTTCGATTCCCACTCGAGGGAATTAATTATCCTTATATTGACATAACTATTTTTATTTATGAACCGATTTAAATAAAATACAAACACTAAATGTTAAAGGAAGTTTGTCAAAATATAATAGTGAACTCCATTTAAATAATTTAATCTGATTCTGAGATTAGCCACAACAAACGTACAGATGTAATAAATGTCCAATTATAGATTTTCTCAAATAACTTTCATGCACAGACAGCGATTAGTTACAATTTTATTATATGCACCTCTAGATGTGGTTACAATGTATAAGCCTTGCAAGTCTACCTGGCTTGTCTCATACCGCTACTACCGTCTATTAAAATTTAATAAATACTCTTAATATTTAATATTCCAGACGCTCCGGTATATCTCTCATATCCACATTTCTATGATGCAGAGCCTTTTCTGTTAGAACGTTTTGAAGGTTTACACCCGGAAAAGAAGGCACACGAAAGCTATTTATTATTACAACCGGTAAGTTAAATATTTAAGCCACTCGCAGTGGAATAATTGTGGCTGGAAACGCGACAGTTGCGTGTTCGTTCTCTACTTGGCGCCATTTTCCTTCCGTAATTATATTAATTATTAATTTTCATTTCTTTTTCTTTCAGCGTCACGCTTTATACCGTATATACCAGGGTAGGCAGAGGGAACCTTGTGTTACGACACTCCGTTCCTTACTTTTCGCCGAATTTTCTTTTCATTTCATTATGCAAAATATATGGAACGGAGTAACATATTTTTCAGAAAATAGGCGTCCCCTTGGAAGTCAAAGTGAGGGTACAACTGAACATCAAAGTGGATCAAGCTACCAACATAAGGGTGAACGACATACACAAGTTTCCCGACATTGTGTTTCCTGTGATGTGGTTAGAGGAGGTAAATATTTTCTTTATATCTCGCACATAGCCGATTAGCCAGAGGAAATTTGGAAACCAAGTGTCAAAATACTTCCATTCCCCACTTTCCGCATAATTCTAGAGGCATTGTGTGTTGAATGACCAGACAGAGCAAATGAAAGTATTAAAAATTTCACTTTCATGAGTAGGAATAAAAAAAATTTAAAAAAGTGAAGTATTATATTAGATGCTTCTGTGGTGCTTCTTAACTCATAATAAAAATATAACAAGTAGTAAATTCATTATTATTTAAAGTAAACTTTTAAGCATATTTTTATAAATTCATTTGTCTACTTTATATACTATACTGATTTCTTTATATAATTTATACCAGGTACTGATAGTTATACTTTTCTGTTGCAGGGAATAGATGAAATTTCAACATCTATATGGAGATGGATGTTCCTGGGGACAACTTTCGGTCCCATCGCTGCACCTATAATATCTTATTCCCTCATCATAATCGGCTTAGCAATTATAATCATAGTTTTCATAAAAGCATACAAAAATTTCGTCATCGGACAAAATTCACTTGAAATTGTTGAACTTGGCAGAGAAACTATAAGACGAGGATCGACTTTAATAGTTCATAATTCGCAAAAGATTTTACAAGGCAAAGAAACAGCATATCAACCTTTAACCCACTCTGGTACTAATGGTAAGGGGGGATTGCAAGAGCTAAATTTCTTAAATAAAACAGAAAATTTGAGTCAAAGTATTGACGAATTAAAATCTATATTAAATAGGGATTTTGTTAAAGGTAACATAACTCAAACTGAGAGAGAGTCGTTGATAGACTCAGAGAATGTCTTCATAATGTCTGAACATCGCAAAAGTCGGTTATTCAAGGTGGATAATTATTATTAGTTAAACATTTTAGTTTAGTGTTTTATATGGACTGGATGAGGTTTGAGAAATCTATGGGTTTATATAGTTTTTTATGGTGCCAAGAAGTATTATACATACATACATTCCATGAAATTATATTACCCATTAATTAGATTAAAGGAAATAGTGGTATCCATTTCTTGGTGTTTGTGAAATAGAATACCCATTTTCTTTTCATAATAAGGGATTTTGACATTATTATATGTTTAATTGAAAACGTAGGTTTTAGCTCGGATATTACAGTAACAATATTCGTCCTTAAGAAAGTTTCATTATGGAAATATATTTCAAGATGAACAAATATGAAATATGTTTTGACTGAACGAGTCATTTTAATTAGACTTTAACCTCAATTTGCTCATATTTGTACTTATGTTATAGAAGGTATAAGGTGTAAACGTTTATATTTATATATATAATCTATAATATAAGATTATATATGTTTTTGTACAAATACATTTAGAATGTAAGTGTTAATAAAATATTAAATTCGTTGAGGAAAATTTTAAAGGCAACAACAATCCTTTAAAATCAACTTCGAAATTATATTTTGACATAATTTCATAAATATTTAAAAAACTTAAAGAATAAGCGATAAAAACACAATTAAACAAACTAAAAGGTGACATGTTCAAAATTGTTTAGATAATAACAAAAATGGATAACTAACAATGTATAATAATCATAAAATTGACCAACAAGTACTTAATGCTAGTCGATTTAGATTATACATATTTTAGTTGTTATAAGTCTTATTGCAAAAAAAATTAAACCAAATTCTTTAACTATTTGAGCAATATAAATAAATGAAATTATTTAAATTCTATCTCATATATTTCTTATTTATTGTCTTCGATGTGGATTTCGCTTTTCTCTATATTTAATGATTATTTTTCATTATTATCAATCGTGCAATACTTAGAGGAGACGGACGTTAGGTTAGTCTACCCGACTTGTGTGCAAGGTTGACAATTGTTGCATCGACAGTTAAAATATCAATTGATTTTGATTTTTAATAATATATATGAAATAATTATTATTGCAAACCCTATTAAATCATTTTAAAATTACAATTAGCCATTTCGTCTTTTTGTGCTTATAAAATAGGAATACCTATTTTTATACTCGTAGTAACTATATTAAAGTCCAGTCTGAAATGTCCTGTTGTTATATAGTCTGTTTATGTTTTGTTTTACGCATTTTGATTATTGAGGTGTTTTTCTTGCCATAGACAAATCCAATTAAAAACAATGGAAATTATATGTACTAAAGTTATATTTGAATCAATAAAACTTACATATGTAAGTACATATATTTATGAAAACAAATATAAATAGTATTTTTTAATTATGCCAATATAGATTTTCTGATATGTTTCTCTTCATTTCATTAAAAAATTTGTAACCTATAGCAAAGTCTACTATTTTCATATTTGTATTAAGTATATTATAAAGAAACGAACAAAAAAGATAATAATTATA
Source organism: Heliconius nattereri (assembly GCA_013403645.1). Lineage (NCBI taxonomy): Eukaryota > Metazoa > Arthropoda > Insecta > Lepidoptera > Nymphalidae > Heliconius > Heliconius nattereri. The sequence continues at coordinate 14,242,854 of JAAIXI010000237.1, read as the reverse complement.
TAAGATTTCTGTACGAATCATACAATATTTTACCGTTACCATTGTATTAGTACCTATAAGGGAATAAGTTAATAAGTCATTTTGATAAATTTGAAGTTTTTTTTTCAAACTTGGCTCTTTTGTGTATTTATTAATAGAATTAGGTTCTTTCACGATTTCTACGGTTATTGAAAACGGAGGGTTATTTTTATTGTGACTTCTTGACTTATTTAATGTGTCTATTATATGTAATGAAATATTTATGTGGAAAAAATGTTATATTTAAAACAACCGTAATTTTTTTCTTTTTTACTCTTGCAGCACAAACATTTATGTGTATCTTAGTGATTTTGTTAGTCTATCTATAAATCTTCGTTAATTTCTGTATATATGTAGAAAATAAAGTAACATTTTAAATATTAAATATCTACCAGAATATTTTGACAATGAGCAAATAACAAGAATTTTGGATAAAACAATGCAAAAGTTACCATAATTATTAATATTTTATAGTAATAATAATTATATATGTACAAACGTATCAAAATTTCTATATAATACCTCATTATTCTTCATAGAGATATTAAAATAAACGTAAGATTTTCCTAATAATCTATTCTATTTAATGGATATTATCATAATACTTGCAATACTGAAATTTTATAAACTTTAAAAGCTTGGGCTAAATGGAGAACCTAGTGGTACACCACTCCGTTGTTCACTTTCTGCTCTTTTAATAGCCATTGAGTGTTGAGTGGAGGAACTCAACGCCGTGCTTTGTCTAACCAAATTAGAGAAACGTTTATACTTTGTATATAAACTATGTTTTTAAAGCAATTTGAAACCACAAAATCAAATGCTTATATTAAGAATATTTTTTTGAAAATCTGTTTAATTTGCTCAATTTTCTTTCCAAGTTAGTTGTAATTATATTATTAATATTACATAATTATTAAGTTCGTTAGATTTTTAAAAATCTTTTGTATATTGATATCCAGTGTATAACAGACTTTTTAAAATGTATAAAGAAGCTCATATAAAGCTTTACTTAAAGACTTTAGTATAGAATAGACATTCCAAATTACTTTATGGGTGTTAAGGAATATTGTAAATAATGTTATTTTAAGTGAACATTTTGTATCCGATACTTTTGTTTATAATAAAAAATAAAACTTTTTTTTTATAAATTTCTTTACTCCTTCCATATGATAAATACAGATGAAACTAATAAGCACAGTAACATCTGTATGTACAGTAGCGAATCTAGCAAGTACGCTTAAACTGACAAAAATAAAATATTTAATAAATGTTGTGATACAGGTTACATGGGACAGACAGAGGGACCCTAGTATTAAGACACTCCGCTCGCCACTTTACGCCGAATTTAGAAGGCATGTCGTAAATTAAATATTTCATTCCCCCCCGAGTGATAAACGAACCCACAACTGTCGCTTTAATGGCACTCGTATGCCCCTCCGCTATGACGGCCATGAGCTAGTATCTTTTAATACAAATATTGTGCTATGACATCGTATTATCTTTCGTAATAATAGGGAAGACAGAGTGAACCTAGTCTTAAGACACTCCGTTCTCCATTTATTTTAGAGACGTTATATGTGGAGTTGCATAGCCAACACCCTGCTTTGTCTTATGTAACTATGTGATTAGTTTAAGGGTAATGGAAAAGAAAAATATACTTGGCATGCGATAAAGGTTATATTTTGCAGCAAACTGTACATAATGTCTTTATGTCAAAGTCTTTTGCTTGAAAAAAATATAAAAAATGCTATACAATAGAACATAATCATATAGAGCAAAAATGACATTACACTTTTTTAAATAATAAGTATATAATATATAAACAATCCAGGCCGGTCATCCAACAATTACAATATCATTTTTATAGCATTATATTTTTTTCTTCTTTCACGCTCTATCCGATATAGATATAGAGTAGACAGAAATAACCTCAAATCTATTCTCTTGTCTCCGTTCAAATGTTGCGTAACTCAACGCCACCGTCACTAAAATGAAAATATAGGGCTATAATAAACTTCTTCATATTTATTACTGTTATAAATTTGCAATGTTTTTTAATAATTATTGATGTTTCTAGTTTAAAACAATTCCAAGCAAAAGACTCGCACAACAAATTTCCATAAAAATACAAAAAAAATATTAGCGAGACTGGTTGTATTGACTAGTAAAATATTATGCCTTACAATAATCAACTTGATTTTTTAAATTTAATTCTAAAAAGCGTTTTTTATACTCTATGGTATACTACAGCTGGACATTTCAACCACAGATTATAGACTGTTGATTTCTTTTTTTTTAATAAAAACAGCATAAAGAATTTACAATGTTTTGTTATACAGTCTATATTTTATGGCTAAGATCACCTTGAAATTAAATAAAGTATATTATTAATAATAAAATAAATTGTTTAATACTATCGTCTATATTATAAGAAATGTCGAATGAATATGACAATTTAATAAAGATTGATTTTTTATTTATTTAATTTCAAGATGGCCGTTAAAACAGTTTAAAAATACATCCTATACTAAGAATATAGATACAGAATTTAAAATTACAATAAAAAATCTTATATTTCACATTATTACGTATATCCGTTTCTTCGTATAACAGACGATGGTACCGACATTTTTATTATTTAATATAATATAATAAGAAACTACGTTTAAAATTAATAAAATATTTATTTAAAAATGATCACAGATAACATATAAAACGTGGTATAATTGTCAAAATATTTTTTAAATATAGTTTTAAAGTTTTGATCAATAGTTATTTTTAATAACAAAGGATAAGTAAAAAAATAAACTTTATCCATTAAAAATACATAATTACATAATTCAACACATAATATTACAATAAAAAATTATTGATATTTTTTGTAAATTAAATAATCTTGTTTTAAAAAAAATTAACATATTCTTTTTTATTATTTTTATTATTTGTTGTATCACCTTCTCAGTTGCTCTTTTAAATTTAAATCTTGATTCACAAAAATAAATTAATATAAGAAATGCGTTGACCATGTACATTAATTTATTAATTGATTTTTAGACTGGGTGACTGACTGAGTCTACAACTGATTCATCAATGAATTAATTCTTCGAATATTCAATTAATCAAATAAAATTATTAATAAAAATATCGGTACACTAAAACTAGTTTAGGCTACGTTTCACAGAATAGGCCGAAAAATCTAAGTAAAACTTTAACAAAAATATCACTTATATCTATATATATTAATACAATTCTCTCTCAATACAAATTAATGGAAGATACAAAGCTTTTATCACTATGGTGGTTTTGCGTGTATTATTTATTTTATCTGCGGTAAAAAAATAGGTTCAAGACATTTGATTTTATTGGAAAAAAAATAAACGTCAAAAGTATTCTAAACGCCGAAGTATTTTTTTACTTTTAAGATATTTATTTATACATCTTTTATTATGTCATTCTGGCAAAATGCCCCAGAATTAGGTTGCAGATTGATTCAAAACAATTATTTTCTATTAAAATATTTATTTATGAAAATGTCTGAAGAAGTATGAAGATTGAACCAGTTTTTAACGACCGCAATTTTATATTTTAATTGTTTATGTAGTGTTTATTAATTTATAGTTTATATATTACATTATTATTCGGAAGATATCGTGAAGAACACATTTATAATTTATTGAACATATTTTTTTTGTATAAGTATATTATTTTTTGCAAACAAATGAAAAACATATATATAAACATTATTTTATGGAATTTATTGCTTACCACCTTTCTCTTTCAACTGACAGCATTTACACATTAAAATATATTAAAACTATGAGAAATAAGTTGTTGCTTATATTAGTCACGTTTCGATTATTTATATTTATTTATGAATCTCAAAAAGGTGTGATAAAATGTACAAAATCAATCTGTAATTGTGTACTGTTTGTATGAAGACATTTTGGACATTTAAAAGAAATTAAATGTTGGATTAAAGTTGTTCTAACTATCCACAATACTGGGAGTTCCCTAAAATATTTCATGTAAAATTCAGTATAGTTCTGCATATTATATACACTGTTTATTTGTGATTGTTATGGATTATAAAGATGTGTGTTTAGGATTTAAAATGTATATTACAACAAAATTAAAAATGTTCTTACCTCTCGTCTCAATTCTTTAAAGTATAATCTCAATTTAAAGATCTTTACGTCGAAGAGAAATATTCAGTTTTAATATTTTTTTCGATTATCTACATTCGGACGTATGATAAGCTAACAGAACTATAGATTATTTTATGCTTGGCAAGACTTATCAAATCCTTAAATTTATCTATTATTTGGCTGTCCAATACTTGAAACTAATTCACATGTAGACAAGAAAATCGTATGTTTTATTAATGACAAAGGAAGCAAAGATTGATTAATAGAATCCCTTTCTACATTAATGGCGATATAATAAATTAAATCAAATTATAATACTGACACATTAAATTGACTACCATTTCGCAAACCCATCTCAGTTTGAATCAAAAGTCTACCATTTAATGATTTTATCTTTTATATACAAATTTTAAATAATTTATTCTTTTGACAAGAAAAAAATGTAGACAGCTAAATTTTATTTATTTTAAATATTTATTTTAAATATATTTTATTTCTGACTATACAGTGCTGTGAATATTCCACATTGAACCTGCACTCATCGTGATATTTCAATATAGATCTAAGCACATTTCACCACACCTATTTTTACTTAACACTTAACAAATCGAATACTGCAATTGTATTATTATTCTGCCCCAATATAATTATAATAATAACAATTTACATCTAAAATTTTAAAATTTTCCTCAAGTTCCACGTATACAGCTTTTTGAATCAGATTGTTTGTTTTTTTTATTTATTTGAGTATACATCATTTTCTTGAATCGTATATTTATCGTATTATCCATTTTAATAGCTAAAAATTATAGTATAATATGTATATGACTTTATTACATATAATTTAAACTGAATAATTAAATAAAAAAACAAAATTTAACATTTTATCCTATATGTGAAATTTGTAATCTAAAAATGTCTGAATTACACAAAAAAAATACAGATTAAAAACATTATTTAACATGAAACAATCACAAAAGAAGAGAAATAATATATATTTTTTTATTATTAAGTATTTACAATATTTTTTCAAAAGTCGTACACATATTATATATACTTAAATTACGTAAAACTAATATGGCGGCTGATAGAAACAAAGAAAAACATTAAAATAATCGAGTATATTAACTTATTTATACAAATAAATACACACTTTTCTATGGACGGTATTGTCTATAGTTTATTTTATTTTTTTTATTTGTGGTAAAAAATATACTTATTACTATTTCATTTTCAGTCGGTGAAGGAAAAACAAATCTATTTTATTCACAACCGGTTAAAAAATTGACGCGCTATATATAATAATTAATTGTTAAGCGATTGAATAAAAAAACAAAATAAAATTTAAAGCTTTTTTATATGTGGGTAAAGTTTGGTGATATGGCAACACTGTCTTAAATTACATTCAAAACAAATATTTCGAATGATTTCGAATTATCAAAATGATTAATTTTTGTTTTAAAAATATTGATTTCAACAAATTAAAAGCAATATTTATGTTTTATTTTGAATACATCTATTTATATGCTTAAGGAGTACTTCTTATTTAAATACTTATTTAGAAACAAAACAAAGTTTAATCATCTGTTTAAAATAAATCAATTCTAATTGAATGAATCTAATTTAACACGAAATGTTGTCTATTAATAATAGTTATAAAAAATAATAATAATACCAGTGTTGCTATATCATAATTATATAAAGAAATCACGTACTTTGCAGTTCCAAGACAATTCACTCATCTGTAACTTTTTAAACTAAATCAAAAAATACTGCTCAAGTCATTGAAAAATTAAAAAGAAAAAAGAATCTTTTAATTATTCTTTTAAAAATTGCAATTTATTACTTTCATCCAATTAAACTTATGTCAAATCAGAGACACAGATAAAAACATTGTAATTGCCTTTTAAATATATATAAAATATATAAATATATATGTAAGTTTAAAATAGTGAGGTAATTATTACGTATACATGGTTTTATAATCTACTTATAATCTATGGTATACACAGTTTTGTCTTTTTGTTTTGAATGTGTCATGTTTCTGTCCTGCTCTAACACTGTGTGCTGGAAAGAAATGGAACGATGTTTGAGTAATCATTATTTCTATTTTTATATTTTTTTTCAATGGAAAGAAATTTTACAAAGATAATACTTAAAAAATCAAATTTTCTAGATAGAAATGTTAGAAATAAGTAAATAAATTATTATAATTCATTTTATTATGATTCATGTTATAGTTCATGTAAACTGATATTTTTTATTTATTTTGTTCTTCAGTCTGTATCCTGTGTGTACATTTCTGAATTCATGAGGTGGCGTATTAAGAGGTTGTGCTTAATACCGCCCTTTTCCTCCTTAGCAGAGCGTGGCAATATTAAATAATATATTCCCCAAGTTGGAATCGAACTCACAACCGTGGCTTTTACAGTCATAGCCATGGCACAGTGGCACAAGCCAAGGGCGCCACGACTGTCTCTTTTTCAAATTCAAATTCAAAATATATAATATATTCAAATAAACTATTGTAAGTATTTGAATGGTCGAATGAACATATGAACAAAAGGCTACCACCGGTTCGGAAGGCAGTTCTGCTGAGAAGAGCCGACAAGAAACTCAACAGTTGCTCTTCTTCGTTAAGTCAATTATTCTATGAGTGTATCATAATATTTTTGAGCGATTATATGTATAATCATAATAATTCATTTAATCATATGTCTGTATGTATATATCTGTCTCACCTCAGTGTTGCACAGGATTGAAGTTATCAGCGTGTTCATCACGAGACTCCTCGTCGGCGGACTGGTCGCCATCTTGTTCCTCGTCTTCCGACGATGATAGCAAACCTGAAAGATTGTGGTAGTATATATAATACATTCTCTTTTTATATTGTAGCCAGATTACACAAACATTTTTTAAAAATTTTGAAATGTTATTCAGCATTTAGAAACGAAAAATATTTATTTTGGAAAAGGTATAAAAGTTTGAATGTAACAGGTGTTGGACGATCTCCAAAAGGCGCGGTTTTAAATCTCTCTGCGTTCAAATTATTACAAGTTTTCTAAAATAAGCATGTATACTCGTACATAAATTGTATTCTATGTGTTATTCTTTTGTATAAGATATATTATTGTAAGTTCATCTAATTCCGTCTATTGTTTTATCGTGAAAGTGGAACGAACATATAATATTGTTAGAAATAATTAGAAATAATGACCATAGAGGTTATATAGGAACGACTCTAAATACTGGCTGGCACTTTTATGGGCTGTTAACGACGACCGAAAGAAAAGGATCGCTAACGTCACTCTGCCCGATGGATTCTTTAGAACCAGATATTGTGATTAGACTGCTAGATAATTCCCTTTGGTTGTTTAATAATTATTTGAAGCCTTGTTTTAATTCATTACCTTTCCCACTTTATTTAATATTTTCAATAGTTTCTAACAATATATTATGTAGGTTTAAAAATCTAGTATTAAAATATTCAGATCTTCACTTCTTAAGATTTTTTTATGTTCAATGGCAATACTTGACGCCGCGTTTGATTTGAACTCAACCTTCATTGAAATAGAATTATACATAATAATGTAATATTTAAAAAAGTTTTTGATATATAATAATGTATTCTTGGCACTTACAATGTTGAAAATTAATAAACATCATTCAGTGAGATTGCAAGTGTCATCACACACACAATGTCGATAATAGTCCCGATAGGTCACTTAAATCATGAAGAAGAATCACGAAATGAAGAGTGCATGTATGTGCAGGTTGATGACAGTGGACGAGATGAAAGAGAATGAAGAGGCCATAGCCTTTGGTGCCCAGATCGAAATGGATACCCTGCTAGGGATTAAGCGTAAAACAAATGTCGCATTTTTCTATCCATATATCTTGCACCTGCCAGCGGTCAACCGTCATCCGTCATAAATATTGGATGATTGATGATAGAAAAAATGATGTGTTGCAGCACATACATTAGTGCTTTCTCATTATAAACAAATCATTCGTACAAAACATTTTTATATAAAATGGAATGAAAACAATGACTCACCTGCTGTGAATTGTGGGTTGGTGAGAGCGTCCGGCCAGTACCTTTTGTTTATAGACGAACCGTTTTTACTTTTCTTTCCGCCTAAAAAAAATATAATGTTATACATAAATAAACAAAGAATCCAGTGCCACAAGCGTGTGTGACACAATATAATAGAGTGGGCGAAAACCTACCGTTCTGCTGCGAGACATTATGTGTTGAATAGCAGATCTGAACGCCGCCGCCAGTTCTGGAATCGAAACCAAAACCGTCGCAACTGACTATGAAGTCAGTCTCAAACTAGCCAATCAAGTCTTTTATATTGAGATTCATCATTACATATCGTTAAAATTATACGAGTTGACCATTAGTAAATTACATAACTTCAAACCCACACTAACCTGGCTTCTCTTGACAATCGAGCATCGGCTGTAATATACGACGGCGAGCATTTATAAACCAATTGTTGACTTGTAACAGAGTGAGCCGCGTCTGTGCGGCCAGAGACCTCTTCTCTTCCTCTGTTGGGTAGGGATGCTGCGAAAGAACCGGACGGATATTTGTAAATAATATCTATTATAAATATTTTTTTATTATTGAGGCCGCAGCAGCACAAGCGTGTGATGTTCGATTTAATTTGTTCGCTCTGGTGTGGAGGCAAAGCACGGCGTTGAGTTGCGCCACTCAACACGTAACACCTCCAGAATTGGACGGAAAGTGAGAGATGGAAGTGTCCTAAGTAAAGATGATATTATATACCCACGCATTTCGTCCTCACTCAGCAGAATAAGCAAAAAATTAATAATATTAACACAAATAACATACAACAAGATGTTGGAACAGCCAAGCTCTCATAACCTGAGTGGCGTGTCTCGGCAAGACCCCTCGTTTCCCACCTTCGTCCTCATCATCGGGCCCAGGGGGCGGGGAACCAGAGATGGAGGAGTTGGAATTGGAGTTTGTACCTAGAAAAGTTTAGGAAAGTTAGAGAGAATTATTATAATGAAGGTGAAGTACAGTATTGAAATTTTAACGCAGCATAAAACGGATCTTAGTTTTGGAAGCATCTTAACTCTTTAAATTTATTCTCTTATTAATTTAATACATGAAGCTAGTTAAGCTAGCTATTGAAACTAGTTAAGGTATTATATACAATTCTAAAACTTACCCGTAAATGAGTCAGTGGAAAGAAGTCCTGCACCAATTTGTCCTATCGGCGTCGAACCTTGTACTACTAGAGGTGCTGAAATAAAAAACTAGCAATCAATTTGTGACACTTTACAATTTATACAATTATATTATCAATTATCTTCTCAGATCTTAGCTTTATGATGGAATAGTGAGTGGTAAGAGAGGTAGAGGGAGACCTCGATTGGCCTTCGAAAACACAGTATGAAAGATACTGGAGCAAGGTCACGTGAAAAGCATAAAGACCTCCCGGAGGGCATCATATATGCAAACAAGAGGTTGATGACAATGGACGACGCGAAAGAGGTAGGTATGTAGGAAAGAGAAATGAAATATATAATATTTTCATTTCATCGCTCTAGTGTCGAGGCAAAACGCGGCGTTGAGTTCCCCACTCAACACGCAATACTCCCAGAATCCAGTGGTAAATGGGAAACGAAGTGTCTCAGCACGCTGTTTTCTCTGCCTTCTCTGCTGTGTGCGGATTACACCCTGAAGCTTAAAAAATATATAACTAGAACAATACATCATATACTTACGTTGTTCCCTTAAAGGAGGGTAGGGTAGTTCAGTGACTGTCGGGTAGACCGGGGGATACGCGGGGGCAGGCAGCGGGGGAGCTGGGGACTGAAATACACAAAACATATAAAAATTACAGTAGCAAGCAATAGTATATTCAGCCATACAACGAATAGCGGATATTCGGCCAGTTTTTTGTCTGTATAACCAAATATGCAGCCGGTGTACTAATATCCGGTCGGTGTCCATCGGCGAAAATTGTATAAAAGTGATTGTTTCGTTTTTTTTAGATTCACACTGTGTCCCGTATATAGCCATTATTAGCGGTAGCGGTATTCCCATTGTTTGCATTTGTTTGTTACATTAATGTGAAATAAATTGGTTTTTGACTTGAACACAAACAATTGAATTGAACAAGAACGATTTTAACACATCACGAAAAGTAAAATAATATTTAATGAAAAAAAATATGACATATATGTACACAAATTTTTTAATGAATTTTTAATTCGTGTTATTGCACCATTATTTAATTGTCATGTCATCAAGAAACATCTATAATTATTGCCTGTCGAACTACCTATCGATCGAATCCTAAAACTCAAAAACGGTTGAACCCACTTGGATAATTTTAGCTAAAAAATATTTTCTAACTTCCATATGGGCGCTTGTTTTGTTTTAACTTTACCTTTGAAATAGCAAATTTCTTTAAATATTTTTATTTTACCTGATACTGTGGCGAATTAGACGTACTTGAGTGATCGTCCATCGTTCCAGATAAATTGTTATTACTCTCTACACCACCTGGAAATTACGATAGAGCCCGTTAAAAACTGAAATTTTAATAGAACCAAATAACAGATGGCTAAGGATTCGATTCTTACTTAAGGAAATTGTCGGAGTTAAATAATTTATACCACTATAATCAAACTAACGCCTTTTGTCTGTAGATTCGATTCTTACTAAGGAGATTTATTGTAGATATTTATGCTATTTTCATTTTACTGTTGATTTTCTGCGTCACAACGGCCTACTATATGGGTGACAATATGTCCTATAAATCCTACTTAATATTATAAATGTGACAGTTTGTGAGGATGAATGTTTGTTTCACTTAAAAACTACTGAACAGATCTAGATGAAACTTTACAGGAATATAACTTATACGTCAGAAGTACACATAGGCAACAATTTATGCAAACATTTTGTATAGTTTAGTCGGGCGAGACCACGCTTAGATCGCTTGTACCATAAAAACATACCAGCGCTATAATCAGTCCTTAACAGATTCTCACTCTGCATCTTGGTTTTCAAACACGCGATATACCTTCCACAGAAGTCCCTACATAACTCTTGGACTTTCTCGAGTTCCAGGAGATGGATCCTGAGGACCTGGAAAGAGGAAGTAGCAATATTATTATAATTAATTTTATATTGTTATAATAGTCATTATCGCTTCTAAGTACAATTATTAAGGAAGTTTGTCTGAATACTAAAAAAAACATTTTCACTGACGTAACCTTTAAAATATCATAACTCATTAAACACGTACACATCAATAATTATAGATTCATATTTCAGTTGAAAGAAGAAATAAATTTGTAATAAATACACATAAAAGCACATAATTATGAGTACTTTTCGGCACTGTACTTTAGATTTGATGAAAATCTAATTATATTAACAAAACATAATATATGTACCATTCAAAAACTCCTTACTTGTATACTCTTAATCATTAGCCCATCAATCTCAGGATCATCAACAAGGAAAGGCCGCCTATCCCTGCGCTGATGCTGTACAAAGGCCTGGAGGTCAGCACCGAAGGCATCAGCCGCTGGAGGCTCCGCCCCCGCAGTGGCTTGCTCACATCTCTCTAGGAGGAGAGCCAGGAGTGGAAAGAGAGGGTGTCTGAAAGATAAGAATTAAGGCATTTAAATAAGGCATGTTTTTATAGTTTCTTCTTAATTGTCCTTGATTCAATGGCCTATATCCAATTAACGTGAGTATATTATTTGAAAAGCCAAGGCCAACGAGGGTACGGGTCACCTGATGATAAGTGATCCCCACCGTCCACAACCCGGTGTAGCACCAGAGGAGTTACAGGTGCGTTGCCGGCCTGAAAATTTATGACTTTGGAAGTAGGGAACATGTGCTAGCACTAGATTCCCTCTGCTATAAGCGGAATATAGCGTGAAGCTATTTCAATTGACTTAATAATTGAAATTGTGAATATTGATAAAAACCATTCGACTAGATTCGGGACTGCCATAAATCACACAGCATTAATTGTCTAAAATGATGAAAGCATCTTGTTTATCTTCTCTTTGTTTAGAAAAAGTAGAGGGCAAGAAATCCGAAGGATCTTCAACTTTTTAAGTTACCTTCGCCCATAAATATATCCAACACTCAAAGGGTTAAAGATGCTTAAACCCAGTCTGACTTTAGGGTAAAATTATCTACGTCTTATAAAAAACTAAAAATACAATGGATAAGAAAAATTGAAACAAGTTGAAATAACAGGAAGTTAACACGCTACGTGCTATCACGTTGCTATTATCAATCAATTAATCTTTCGGTGCAAGGACAGATATGCTGAAATTTATTGACATACGAATTTGTTTAATTGCTTGCTAAAAAAAAATGTTAAACTATATCTAAATTAAATGTTTTTTGGACAACAATTTTATTCTAAGCCCGCTCGCCCCGCTTGAACCACTTAATTAATTATTTTGTAATTAGAATTATATTTAAAATCGTACTTGTAAACAGCCCGTTTGTCTGCCTCGAACTGCGCCTGGTCGGCGTCGGTGGCGGGCGCGCCGCCGCCCTGCATCACTGCTGCTTAGCAGCGCCACCGCATCTGGAAACAATAATTTGCCAAAATTAAGAAAATACTGTGCTTCGAATCATCTTAGTCAATCGGTACATTTTTTTTCCCTTCGCGCTTCATGAGATGAATTTGATGCGTGTTAGTGTTTACAGAGCAGGAGACTATGGCATGAGCATCGTATGTACAATTTGACGCTGCACCCTAAAAACCTTATTGTTTTATCATAATTGTTTTTCGCTTTACCATGCCATAAACTGCATATAGCGGGGTAGACAGAGAGTCTTGCCGTCGAATTTTCGAGACATTGCGTGTTGTGTGGCTGAAGACAACGCGACGATTTGTGTTTCTATAACAGGAGTGTAGGTTGTACTAGCAATCATCACGACAGGTGTACAATAAGACTCTGGCTCACATCAGTGTTTTCTTATTTTCATTTTCCGCCTATTTTTCAGACATCACTGACGAGTATCACCGAGTAACACCGAGTAACACATAATTAATCAACACTCAATATATTTTACAAACAAACCCGTATGAAAACAATGAAGGTATAAAAAGCAGTGCAAGTAGAAAAATAATCTGCAAGACAATAATGGGGTGGGCGCACCATATTTTATATCAATCTGAGGCAACACTTGTGATAAATGTGGCGCGTTTGGTTTTTAATATCCGTTTTTATTGCTGTACACTCGCACAGTGTTTGTGCCTTCTGGAAATTGTTAGCGCTCGGAACTACTCGCTGTTTATTTGAGTTTTAAGAGATTTATATAGGTTTTACACATAAGGTCACAAAAACTATTTTTTTATTTGAAATTTAAATATCTTATAATTCAAGTTTCATTTACATATAGTTATTATTTTGAGTTTCACGCTTGGTTTCACTCTAGGTATACCAGACTCAAAAAGCTAAAACCTCTAGAATTGGCGATTATGCATGATTATGCGATGCCTTAACACTAGGATCCCTCTGCCCACACTGCTATATGCGGGAATGAACGTAAGGATAGTTTTTTATAGAAACCTTACTTACTCATAATCTTTCATAGATTCTTTTACTAAGTTTATTAAAACACCCCTGACACTCTTGTTCAAAATTTCCGAAACTCAACCCATAATCACCGCGTATACCGTCTACTGTGCCATGAGTGCTTTTTATTAGATGTTATGTAGTAAAGTTTATATATATCATATATAGTTACGTATACTTTCCTCTATTCTTTGCTAAATACTCTTAGTAAATAGAAATTATACTCAGTATATGCATGCATGTGTCCTAACTGAACATTATCAAATTTAGAAAAAAACATATTTGGAAGATATTACTTTTTTAGAGCATATTTAGATATATTACTGGGGAATGCAGTGTCTTAACACTAGGTTCCCTCTGCCTAACCTGTTGTGTGCGGGTTATAGCGTAAAGCTCATTTTTTTTATTTTTTTTTATTCAGAGATATTTTTTTCTTGGACGTTAGCTTTATTTTCTTATTCAGGGTTAATTTTTGTTTTTGTTAGTATTTTTTTTGGGTTGGGCACAACGACTAATCTGGGGTGGACACGACCTACCAGCCCAGACGTTGTCCAACTCACGACGGCCTCGACTCTTTAGTAAACAACAATATCAGTAAAGACATTCATTAATCTTTTCCTTAAATATCTTATAAGAGTTAGGCCACTTCTCGACTGACTTCCTCATATAATTACACTCTGTTATATTTCCTCTGGAAAGGGGCAACCATTTTGTGTATCCTACATAAACTTTGCGACACACTGAGAAACTATTGTATAAATAATTGTGTAATTAATAAATAATAAATAATTTTTACTACTATTTTCGATAGATTAAAAAAAATGTTAAATGTTTCGGTTTCAATATAAAAATTAACTCCTGTTTTTAATGTTTTTGGAAATTTTCAATATTTTTTAGAAATTTTTAACTAATTACATAGTTAATATTTTTGAGAATCTTTTTTTTGTTAGTTTAATATAATTAAAAAGTTTAATTTTTTAAAAGTATCATTTAAAACGTGTAAAATATTATAAATATTGAGTGTTTTATAAAAATAAATTTCTGTAAAGTATTAATGGGAAAGACAGACGGAACCTGGGAACCTTGTATTAAGACATTCCATTTTTCACTAAAACACTTCCATTTCTCCACTTCTGCCCCTTACTACGTGCGGGATAAAGCATGAATACTTTAGAACGAAAGAATCGTTTTTTCTGTGCCCGTAAGAATTTCGCGAAATCTTATCTCTACACTCTCTAACCTACCTACCTACATGCAAAAATTTTTACTTTCGAAATGCAGTAGTTTCGACAGTGTGTTGTCCGTCAATTATTTATATAAAAATAGACTATAATACAACCTAGTATACCACAAACCTAACAATCGTAATTACGTAAGCAAAGGAAGGGAGCAAAACACGTAAGAGCCAGAAAAAAATATTTATTCATTTTCTTCGAAATATATTTATTTATAATAAAAAATGTATAGAGAAAAACACTAACAAGTTCAAATTGAAATATTGTTTGTTTAGTATTGATTATTCCATTTATTAACCGCTCATAAGTCTGAACTCTGAGATCGATCTTGAGGGCGGTCTCGTGTTGCAGTTTTCATTCATGGATTATAATTCTGGTATCTCAAGATCGATCTTAGAGTTGAGAGCGATTTTTAAATACGGATACGTTTCCATTTGAATACGGAAGTCGGAAATAACTACGAGTACTACGAAGTCGTAGGTGAAAACTACTGTAGGTGTAGAAGAGTGTCTTTTTGTAGAAGATAAATATTTCATCTACGAAAAGTGTTGAGAATGTGGTATAAGTGAGTATACTTGTACAAACACAGACATGCAGCACTATTAGTTATTTATATGCGGCGCGCGTTCAAAGTGTTCAATTTTGAATATTTACAATACAAAATATATCTAACGCTGAAAACTCGACGCCATTTAGATACGCGATTGTTTTGCTAAATAACTAAATGTATCTTGTAGATCTGTAGACACGCATTTTAGTTTGTTTCACGTTTGTTTTCTAGAAATACCTATTCTTCTAGTCTTATAATTTTTGGTAGATACTTCTTTTAAGTTAAAAAAAGCTATTTACATTTTCAATGCATAGCAGGGTAGGCAGAAACAGAGAGTACTTAATAAAGAGGTGTTAATACACTCCGTTACCCACGCACCGTCTAATTTTCGGGAAATTGGGTGTGCGCGTTGTCTTCTAGAATGGAAATAAAAATAATTCAATTATAATTTCCCCCTAACAGGAATGACTGTATAGCTAATGTTTGTGGGTCTACTCGAAGTTATGATTGTATTTATTTTCTTTCTCCTCTCTGGCAAACCAAAAGCTCTAAGCGCGGCATAAAGCGAGCATAGAAATGTCAGTTGGCACTACTGTTACACTGGAAGCTCGGTAGGCGGTCCTACTGAGAAGAAACAGCAAGAAACTGAACAGCTGCTCCTTTCAAATTATAATTTACAATATATTTATGACCATCATTAGCTTCCCGAGTGAACACCAAAATTTTCATTAGGTGGACTTAACTCTGTTTATCCTGCTATACGGGAAAGAGCGTAAAGCTGCTTACTTTTAACACTCTTCACGATACAGTCTCATTTAAACTTTATTCAACATTATTTAATGCTTGTACAAAAAATACTTTTGCAATATAAAAATTGTATATAATTATAGTCTAAACTAAGTAGGTTAGTTGCGCCTTCAATCCACTTATATTAGCACCGTTCTATAGCAACATACAATTAAATTTCTAATTTATTACCTCTTATCGTATATAACATCGCGCCCGGAGCGAAAATGCCAAAATGACTTAAGAAATCGACCCACGACATTGTTTTGATTAAATATCGTATAAGATAAGCGTGGTAGGTTCACGCTGTATTCCGCACATAGCAGGGTAGGCAGAGAGATCTAGTTTTGAGACTCTGTTCCTCACTTTCCACAAAATTTCCATGTGCAGTTTGAGCACTAATCACTTCGCCAATGTCACGTCGTATGGAGAATATACTAAGGAGAAGAAAAAAAATACCAAACAACGTCAATAATTTTAAGCGAAAAGCAAAGGATGGAGTATCTTGACACTACGTTTTTACCCCATAGCTGAATACACAATTTATTTTAATTGAGACAGTCCAAGATTCAAATTCAAGTGCCACTTACAATAATAGACAATTACAAGAACACTTGAATACACCTCCGTTATACTAATTGAAATAATTAAGCGAGAAAAGCGAATTTAAGCAAAAAGAGCGAATTTCTTTTTTTAAAATTTTAATTGTCTACTCGACGACCGTCCTCTCAAGTCCACTCGACGTTCCAATATTAACGAGATGGAATAATTGAATTATGATTTTTAAGTGCAGGTTCGAATTTATTCGGCAAATCTTGACTTTATCCTTGTTTTTAACATTTACAAATTGTTACAATAACACTAGGTTGTAGATAATTTTATTATATTAAAATGTATAAAATAGAAAAAAAATTGAGACCGTCAAGGGGCAGTGGCACGAGCGTTTGTTTCGAGACATTGTGTGTGGTGTAGTGTGTGGCGTAACTCAACGCCGCGCTTTGCCTTGATATCTATCCCAGTCATAGCTGTGCCACAACGACCACGTCACTACTAAGAACAATTATAATAATGACACATTTTTCAAATCTCCTTCCGTTCACACATTTTATGAGTAAACTCAACTCTAGACGAGAACGAAGCAGGAAGATACAGTGTGTTCTACAAAAAGTATTCACAAACATTACCTACAGGGGGTGTTAAAATCGATAATGACAATGGCAAACACCCAAACAGCCAACGCTAACTGTTAAATAAATATTGTTAGCAACAATTAACTTAATTTTACACCTTTTAAAATTCTTCGAGCACGTTTTTTTACTTTAAATAGGTGGTTGTAATTTAATACCTTGTGAAGGCGTGTGTGGGATGAGTTATAAGATTTTTGGTTTTTCTTCGGAACCTAGAAATGGATTTTGTAGAGGAAATAATATTATATAGGTACTTAAGCCCATGCCTAATACATAACTCAAATTTTATCATCACTCTAATGTCATACTAAACAGTCTTATAAGGAGACAATGGTTAATCCGTTTTCTTTAGATTTAGTGCAGTGCGCTGTTAGTGTTAAATTGTGTGAGTGATTGTATTTATTTGTAAAGTATTTACGAGTTAGAATTTAATCTTGTTATAAAAAGAGACTGGTGTACGAAGGAAATGCATTTTATTAAAACGCGTAATAAAATCGCTTTCCGCTTATAAGTTGCACTATACAACTTGTGTTATTAAACAAACGAGTGTAGAACTAAAAACAGGTTACAATGCTTGAGTAAACTAACCACTTGAATGACTACTGGGCGGTCTTGTTTTGCCGGTGGTAGTAGATTTGATTATATATTTTATTTAAATAAGGTTTTGTTAGGAAAGTATAAAGCATGTAAATATTATATATTTTTAGTAACGAGGCGCGTATTTTCAAAAAATTGGAACGTACATACATCGATGGGGTGAGATTCGATTTTATACAATATAACAATTTTAGGTAACTATTAGTTTAAATGGCAATTGCTATTAAATTTGAACCCACAGCCACTATAAGTTAATCCACATGACATTGGTCCCGTCACATTCGGTATCGTCATATATGATAAAAGACGTGTCACATCAGAAACGTCTTTTATCATATATTTAAATATTGTTAAGGGTAATTTAAGATACCATCACGCACGACCTTCTTGTATCGCATTCTAATGTCATTTGTCTCGATATTTTTTTTTCGGGCTGTAAGTGTAAACGCGACGGCTGTGAGTTCGATTTTTACTCAGGGAAATGATATAATTATTTTACGCGGCATTGAGTTCCGCCAATAAACATTTCACACAATCAAACATAATAAATAATTAAAACGCTATCAAAATCGGTGCATCAATACAAAAAAAGAGGAAACGCCAATAAATATTTAATTTATATACAATACAAAAAAGGCGCACAAGTTCGGAAAACCCTTCAGAATGTATAATATTCGTTAAATAATAGAGAAGGCATGTTAAGATACAAATTCTAGACGGCGTGGGGTTACGGAGGGTAATGATAGGCATGGCGTGTGTTTTTATCGATAAAAATAAACAATATAAAACTTATTTGTTACTGAGTGACTCACAGACATCGCAAAGCCTTAGAACGCGGCGTTGAACGCTGACATTTGGCATGCAAGTTATAGGACATGATTTTTCGAAATGTCGTTTTGGAATTCTGGCAAACAAAGTTGAATGCGACAATCGTCTTTCTTTCGTTCGTCGCTTTGGCTATGTGGAGATTAAAAGTATTAAGACACTCCGTCCTTAACTTAGGGGGAACTCATTACACAATGCCTCGTAAATTGGGTGGTGTATGGAGAACGGAGTGTCCTAACACTATGTTCCTCCTGCCTACCTTGGTATATGCGGAATAATAGTGTGAAGATAGAATAAAAACAGACATTACATCCATTTAACTCATTACAATCGTAGGTTCGATTCTCAAAAAAGTAAAAATCTTTATAGTATCTAAATAGAACATCACTAGCAGGCAACATTTCCATGTAGGTCGCATAAAAATAACATTTTCGCGCCACCCAAAAAGAACATCTGCTCAAATATTGAGTTGTACGCTGCTTCCCTAGAATACGAGATGTACCCAAAAACTGCCTTATTATACTTAAATATTCCTGTTCCTGTTGCTCAGTGGTGGAAGCCTGAATATATGTATTAGCGACTTCTTATTGTGAGGATATAAATGAAAATAAATTACGCGACGTTTGTGGTTCATATTCCGAATTTTCGAATTCAATTTCAAGCAAAATCACACCGGTTTCCCAATATGCTTAGATATTTAAAAAGAAAAACTAAATGTTTTTCGGCTAACAACTATACACTCTTTTTTTAAAGCTTCACGCTGTTTCCCGCACATAGCAAGGTAAGCAGAGGGAACCTAGTGGTACCCCGTTCCTATTTGCTTAATGCATAAATATTAATAAATGCCCGATGTCATTTGTCACTATTAATAAAAAAAGCAACAGTTAACATTATTTAAACAACCAGCCCATCAACAGATAACATCTAAATAATCACGCACAAATATTTCTACCAATATAAATTACTTTAATCATAACAAACCGTAGATATTAAGGGGGAAAACATAACAAAAACAAATAGACATTGTTTCAGGGAATCCCCGATACAGATGAAATTGGCTATAGGTAATAGGAAGTCAACTATTTTCCTCTTCCCAAAATAGGTATATAGGGGTAAGGGATTGGGAGGATCGATACCCTCTAACCTCCCATGGCGAATTCAAATTTGAATTTGCTGTCGTGTTAAAAAAACACTTGCATTTCAAACACGTTCGCGGGTAGTTTTAATTTTGTTTCATTTTTCTTTCATTATTATTATTATTAGCAACTAAGACCTATGCTACTTTGGAAGTGGGATTTTGAAGCAAATGTCGTCATTTTATTTGTTTATGTACGGATTTCGTATTATTTTTATCTATGGGCAGTATGATGTGACGATTCTATTCCCACACGGACGAATGAATTATTTTTCTTTCCTTTCTGGTGACAAGACAAAGCCCGCCATAATGCCAAAATTTGGCATCCTACTTTAGTGCTCCTCTACATTCCTCAACCTATTTAAGGAATGTATGAGAGCGCCAAGACAGGATTTCTAGAAATTTCTAAGGCAAAGGTTAAAAACAAGATTTTTTTCCTTTTACGCTTTAGAGACATAAACAAAGTTACGACAAACGACTACTGTATTACAAAACCCTGTACTATGGAAGTGGAAAACCACGGAATCTCTTTGATACTGAGACAAAATTTGAATAGTCTTAGCCACTTAGGCATGTATAGCATATTACATTTTAGATGCGTCTCTCCCCCGCTCTGGTAACGTGGCAAAGCGCAGCGTTGAGTTCCGTCGCAACACGTAAAACTCCAGAAACTTACTATCTGTACAGCTTTACCTTTTTTCCCATATAAGACCTACCTACCTAGGACCCTTCCTCCGCTGCCTACATTACTAAGCTTCTTTTAAATATTCAAGTAATTTAATAAATGGTTAAACGATCCAAAGAATTGAATAGGTATCTATCTAGCTCTCAAATAAGAATCCCATTCACGTACATAAAGTCTGGAACAGAAGTCATCAATTTGTCTTTTCAGCTGAAACCTCGAAAGTTATATTCCAAGAAATCTCGACCAATTTTTACGTGTAGATTTGGACCAGCTTTTTTATTTTTTTAGCTTAACACTGTATCCCGTATGAACGGGGTAAACAAACTAGACAAAATTAAATAAATTTATTCAGAACTAGCATCCCGCTCGAGCCTTCGCCCGCTGAAACTACACAATTTGTTGTAATAGCATTATCATTTTAAAGACAAATGTCCATACGTTGAAAATTATAGTTTAAGCCAATTTAATAATAAAATTATTTTGTTATATTATAGGAAGTTTGCAAAAATACAAAAGCCAAAAACTTGCTAAGAAACTACATGCTACATTCTATGAGCCCCAAATATTTGGCCGGTCCACTAAAGTTAATGCCTCAGCACGGAGAAAAATCGCCGCAAGAAACCTAGTGATAAAGCACTCCGTTGTATATGCATAGAACATAGGCATTGCGTGTTGAGTTACGGAACTTAACGCCGTGCTTTGTGAAAAGAGGACAAAAATACGTGGATATGGAACCCACAACCGTCGCTTTTTCAAACCGATGCGACTAACAACTTAATACATTATTTTCTGCTTATATTTTGATATAGAATAATAATATGCGGAACCTTAAACAAAATGAGAAGCTATTTGCATATAAATGCTCCTCGACCAAGACTTAAACTCAACACAGTGTTAAATATATTCCTAAAGTACTATTTAAGTGTTAACATCGAATTACTTAAAAAATATCATAATATTTTTACACTTTTATTAGGTCAACTTGTAACTATTATAGGTATGTAATAATATCTAAGCTTTATCTAAGAAACTAAATTTGTCGCTTGTTATAACTACACCATCGTGAAACTTGGCAGTGATGCGTAGTTTTACTGACAAAACAGTAATATGGTGTGACCGAGTTCTGTATGACGACACGAAAGGTTGTGGGTGGGTTCAAATAGGGACAAAGTGTCTCAACACTAGGTTCCTAGGTTCCTTCTGCTTGTCCCGCAAAGTGCGGGATACAGCGTAAAGCTATAAAAATTGCTAGCTGGTGTGATAATGAAGCCAGGAAGGACCTGAATAGTGGAACTCTTCAGAGATTACTAGTAAGCCACCTGAGAGCTACTTCTCGCTTTATCTCGATAGGCAGGATGACTTTGACATTACATAGACTAAATTAATTGTTATAAAATAAAAAACAATTAAAATAGCGACAAGACTTACTATTTTAATCTATAATTTCTCTATGAACAAAAACCTCTACATAAATTTAAATTATTTCTTTACAAGAAAATCATCAGAGAATTTTCTTAAAGTAAATTGTTGGTCCCAGAAATGTATAGTTAGAATATAAAATACTGGAAAAAATGGAAAAAGTACTTCTATTCTCATGAGAATAAAGATTATTTTACAATAATTATACGTTTAATAACCATTTTGACAAAAAGCAGAAGATTCTTGTGTTTCTAAATTACTATTTAGAAACACAAGAATCTTCCTTTTGTCCGTTAATGTGATAAAGACCGCGGAAGTAGCCAGTTCGAATTAAGGCGGATTGAAAATATTTTATTTTATATTAGACTAGCAGACGCGCGCAGCTTCGCTTGTTTATTTGCTCCCTTAGAGGTAAATTCTAATGTACCAAGAAACACGTGTTCAATGAAATATTTTTAAGTCTATATTTAAAATTTTATAAAAATCGGTGCCGATTTAAAGATTTTTCCATACAAACTTTCAACCCCTTATTTGCACCCTTAGGGGGAGAATTCTAGAAAACGATGAAACACGTTTCAATTAAATACTTTTAAAAATCTATACTTTTAAAAATCTAAATTTTATAAAAATCGGTGCCGATTTAATTTTTCATTTATTTCACCCCTTTAGGGTTAAAATTTATCAAAATCCCTTCTTAGTGGATGTCCAGATTTCGAAAGCAAACATTTGTCCAAATTTCACGTTTCTACGCACAGCAGTTACGGCTGTGCGTGCGTCTTGCCTCAGTCAGTGAGGACAAGTATATATGGATAATAACAATTCAGATTAAAAAGTAATTGTTTACTCTATAGGCTAGAAGGCTGACTATTATTATGTTAAAAGAGAATATTAATTATACTGGAAGAAACCTATTTTCTTCATAAAAAAAGAATGAATATATAACATTTAATTTCTAGGTTTGTTATTACATTTAAAAACCATCTGACCGTACATAACAGTGGTACATT
Organism: Heliconius nattereri; assembly: GCA_013403645.1. Classification (NCBI taxonomy): domain Eukaryota; kingdom Metazoa; phylum Arthropoda; class Insecta; order Lepidoptera; family Nymphalidae; genus Heliconius; species Heliconius nattereri. The sequence continues at coordinate 14,219,662 of JAAIXI010000237.1, read as the reverse complement.
CTTAGGCATATTCTTTATCGTGTACAAAACAAAATTTCTATATCTTTTTCCATTCTTGTCGAACGAAATTTTGGAAAATCCTCCTAGGACACTATATGCCAAATTTTTGCTTTCTATTTGGAAGATTATTTTAGGGTGGGCTCTCTGGGAACTCCCTATTCCTACGCCCACACTGCGTACCCACACTAATTACACGAACAGATCTGTCAATCAGCTAAACTCCAGATCCACTCGAAAATATTTCTCGATACGACCATGGTTATGTCCGTCACTCAATAAGTTACTGACGATGAACCTTTAAATTTATGTGCATGTATTATTGAGTCTGTCGTGGAGTAGCAGTACAGGTGAGTTCAGCAGTCCCCCTTGTCTACCCTGCTACATACGGGATACATCGTAAAGTAAACATGAATATAATGGATATTTGCCCTAATCCTGCAGTAATTTAATTTATTTAACACACTACTCTAAAATGAACAAACTCAATTGCGCGTGTTGTCTACCAGAGCAGAGAAATTAAAATAATTAAAATATAATCATACTCCCGAGTGAGGATCAGCCTTAAAGACCAAAATGAAAGAGATTTATAAAAAATAAAACAGGTCACGTGATCCGGCTAGTTCTAATTAGAAATGGTTGTGCATTTCCAGTTTGTTTCTTTTAATTAAGTTGGCTTAATGAGTGTTTTGCATAAAGAGTGCATACCCACAATTTATCTCTTGTTCAGTAGGTATAAGAGGAAAAACATACATTTTAAAAAAGTAATATAATATTTTCTTTTTAGAAATACCTACCCAATGTATTTCTAAATCACGCTTTTTCCCGCATGGTAGACTAGACACAGAGAACATAGTGTTAAGACACTACGTTGCCCATTTTCCGTCAACTTTTCGACACATTGCCTGTTGAATGGTGAAATCAACGACGACGCGTGTTCTAGCTACCAGAGCAAAGAAATAAAAAAAATTCGGACACCGTAACCCGTTACATATTAATTATATTATGTAGATTATACTAATAATAATTAATCATATTTCTACTTTACACTTTGCACATATTTAAATAACAATAATAATAAACTAAATAAATTTTCGAAAGAAGCAATATCTTGAGGTTAAACTTTAATATAATATCCACAGCTAGCCAATTATACTGGCCGGCGTCACTTGTCAGTAATGGCGGCCGTTCCCGCCTTTTTCGCTTTCAAAGCGCTTTTTTAGCGGGAAGTCTTTTTAGAGTTAAATTTTGCGTTCGGTTTCTGCAGGGATAATATTTTTAAAAAATCTTTTTTCATTCTTTCTTAATATTATTGGCTTGGAAAAATTTTATCAATTTTTCCAAGTTGATATTAAATTTTGTTATTTATTGGGCGCGTTTAAGTGACATCCGTAAAGGCATCAGTTTTGGTAAAATAGCGGCTTTTCTTTGGTTTCACGCAAATTTTATAGCTCAATGAGTATTCAAAAATTAAAAAGAATCATAAAGTATAAAGGCCAGTTGTGGTGCACGCTTTCAACTGTAATTCTGCAGGATGTGGGTTCGATTGCCACTTGAAGAAAAAAATATATTTATTATTTTCATTTTCTCGCTCTGGTGGCCATAAATCTGAAATTTATATTAAAAACACCACTACGCGACTTTAACATAAATGGCCTTAACAAATAGACAACATCCTAAGAGATCCATTTTTTCCTTTTGTGGTACGGATCCTAAAAACACGAAAGGAAATTTAAAGAGATTTAAAAACTAACATTAAAAAAGCTATTTTGTATCAACATGACATTTCAAATGTCAATATCCTAATGATGACTATTTAAATAGATACAAACTTAGGCAAATCTCTAGCCACAGGCTACATAACAGTAACTAAATGGGAAAACTTTAAATTAAACATTTAATTAGGTTCGTCTTCTAAAAGCTCATTAACTTGATATTTATATAAACATGAAAAAGTAGCTAAGGGTAATGGAAGCCACCTAGTAATCAATATTTTTTTATATTTCTTCAGCATTTAATGCAGTAAGAAATTGAGACGTCTTAAAAATTATTGAAATACTTATATTAGATGTTTATAAACTGACTAATTAAATGGAAAAAATATTCTTACTCTGCGGTGTAGCTAGTTGTGTGAAGTGCGTGAAATGCATGAAAATAAACAAATATCGGGCTCGCTTTAATTGGTTTTATAGATATTGTAACAAATCTCAATGGTTTTGTCAACGCTACAAGGACAATGAAATCAAAAAACTTTATTTAGATCAGTGGCGTAGTTAGGGGGGTGCGAGCGGTGCGGTCGCACCGGGCATCAAAGTTGACGATATTCTTTTTTTTAAAGGTAGCCAATGTTACATTGGCTACCATTAATTTTTTTTTTAGAGGGCATCAAGTCCCAAGCCGCACCAGGCAGCAAATACCCTAGCTACGCCACTGCTCTAGATTACCAAATAAAAATATACATTTAATAAACGATTTAAACCTGACGTGATAACAGAGTACCAATATATCGAAAATACCCTCATTTAGCCGTAAAATTAAAAGTTCACATTAATGTATGTACATTTTGGTTTAATAAAAGCCGTTTTAGATAAAATATGACTTTGGTTTGATATCCCTCTGGAACCTAAGAACACCTGGCCTTTTGGCTGATATACTGAGTACTTAGGTACTCTTTTTTAGTTTACCGCTGTGAGCTTTTTTAGTTTCTGACTGACCATGCTATGTACGGGATACATGGTCAGTTAGAAGGAACCTGGTGTTAAGACATTCCGTTCTTCTCACTTTCGTTCCCCACTTTCCGCCGAATTCTTGAGCTTTAGCGGCAGAATTCAACGCCACAATACTCATTAAAAACAAAAAAGATTTTAAAATCTACATAGATATATGATCAGATTAAAATTATTCTTTTAAATCAGAAAATAACATTTCAACTACATCCAAGTATAGATAATATATAATTAGGTAGCAACTAAAAAGACCGCTATGTTCCGGGAACATAAGGTTGTCGGGCCACGGCGTGTAAAGTAATATTTTCCCATGGCTTCGCCCCTGTGGTCAAATGGAAATAACTAAGATTTGTGTATGACACATGACACAATGTACCTACTCTATAAATAATATAATTAGACTACAACAAAAATAATTTTCCAATTTGAACCGCTAGTTTATATACTGATAATAGTGCATTCAACCAAACAAACTCTTCAGCTCAGTAATTTTAGTATAGTAGATAGTATAACCCTTAATGTGCGAAAAGCATTTTTTAAGTATCATAAAATGTTTGGCAGGATTATCTTCGAAAAGATGGATTACCTTAGATTATTTCACATTGGAGTGGTAGCACAAAAGCAAAAACCTGATCAAACTGAATATCTATATATATAAAATCGAAAGGTCACTCACTCATCACGAAATCTCAGAAACTACATGTGCTAGGAATCTGAAATTTTGCATAGGAGTTACTAATAGGACGTAGGTGCTCTCTAAGACGGGAATTTGTAACATTCGACTTCTAAGGGGTTGTTTTTCGGGTAGAAAGTTTGTATGAAACTTCGTTACTACAAATGCAAGGAGTCTCAAATTTTGCATCGACGTCACTTATAGGACGTAGGTACTCATGGAGACAGAAGTTAATAATAACGTAGTTTACGCAGGCGAAGCTGCGGGCGGGCCGCCAGTATTATACAAATGCAATTAGATAATACCCAAAAAAATCTAATATTTGGGGAGTTATCAAAGGAGTAGGAGCAAAAACTATTATTTTTAATTTAGCGGGTGAACCCGCCAGTGCTAGTGATAAATAAGTATGTTTAAAGATTGGATTCGTTACGTTTAATCTTATTTGATTAGATATTTATATTATTCCACTATACATTACAAATACATTAGGACATTACAAATACATTAAGACATTACAAATACATTAAGACTTAAAAAATAATTACAATTTTATTAAGTGTAACAAACGCAATCTATGTGTCAATTTGTAGAAAATAGGTACTTAAGTATGTTTATTATACCTATTTATTTCTCAGTGCGTACAATTGCCTATTTAACTAAATAGTGTAAGTTGAAAAGCTTCACGTTCTGTCCCGCATATAAAAGGGAAAGCATTATAACTAGTGTTAAGAGATAAAACACTACGTTTTTAAATTTCCGCCGTTACTTTCATCCCCACGCTCTTGTCACACGACAAAGCAAGACGTTAAGTTGCGGCTTTTAACACGCAATATCTCGAAAACTGTGAGGACAGTTTTACATTAGGTTCCGTTTGTCCTACCCTACTCTGACTGTACTCAGGGCGTGAAATAAAAAACAAGGCGATCATTTTGGCATAAATTTATTAAAACGGTGTCTATATAATCCGATTAACAAATTACATCAAAATCCTAACGTTAATCTTTAAAAATATTCAGCTTTAATTAATCTTTAAGATAAGATATTGGAAACGGATAACAATATAACGGAATAAGGAAAAAAACAACGGCGAATTGGGATGTTATACTTAGTTCTTGCTATCTAGATATATGGCAAAAGGAAATCCTATAAGGACACACTTCTGTTATTATTTTTAACATTTCTATACTCTAGACTAAGGAAAATATTAGAATATATTTTTTTGTAGTGGAATTCGAAACCGCGCGTCTTCGAAACGATCGTCGTGAACATAATATAGCTTAGACTTATACAGTGTTCAAGAGGAGCAGGTATGATAGGTAGGTTTATATTTTTAGTAAAAAATCCTATATGATTGATACCTTTGGACATCTGTCTCTTTATTATTTTTCATGTCTTCTAAGTCACAGACACAGGATACAAAGTGATGGAAAAAAAATTAAGGTAGACCTAGAAAAAGATTTGAGGCAGGCAGACCAAGATTGTTTTAATTCACAATGCTGTATACTGCACATAGCAGGGTACACAGAGATAACAAATTAAGCATGTAAATTCTTATTTTCAATACAATTCTTTGTTAACATACAAAATAAAATATTGTTCATTGATATACAATATCTTTCAAATATAAAAAATGATTTTTTTAAAATACACATCATAATAATCAGAAAAATAATTTTATTTCTTATAATAAATAGCATAATTATCATAAAATATGGTATTACTTTTGTTATAGTTTCACATATTATTCTGTATACAGATATAATAATAAATAATAGAGATATACATACAAGACACTTGAGTAAAGTTAAGGAAACCAACACTGCACTTTGTCCTTCCAGAGCAGCTAAATGAAAATAATTGTCTTTCAATCAGAGATTGAACCCACAACCACACTGCACCACAATTGCCCATAATCTGATGAAATTTATCATAATTGCAAAAACTACAATAAAATAACTTTGATTATAGTAATTAAAGATCAATATCAAAAAATAATCTTTGCTTATGTAATGTTATTGTACAATTAGATATTATCATCAAATTCGAAATCTCGAAACAAATAAGATTATAATGATTAATGTAATCTGTAATACATTTAAAAATAATTATGAAGCAAGCATATTATTAAAACATACTATAAAACTGTAAGAAATTCAAGTAGTAATATAGTTTAATTATTTAGGGAATATTTCTTATTTATTATACAATATATTTAATACATAAGTAATGAACCTATAGAAAGAAATAAACCTTTGTAATATTATTATTTGAGAACATTTTTCTATCATCAATGGATTGTATTTTGCATATAAAAAAGTATAAAAAAAATATATTCTAAATTACTTTTTAGAAAATATTTAGGTTTTATTTCCCAACTTAATTATAAATTAAAATGTTGTTTTATAATCCTTTTTTTTACATAATTGTTTAAAAATAAAATAATATCCATTCTTAAAAAACCAAAATTTTGACACCAAACAATTGTTTTTTATTATGTCAATAAAGAATATTAAATAACTTACTTCTTATAGTGATGAAATACTATTTGCTTTAACTAGCAAAATAAATAAAAATAAAAAAAATACGATTTTTCAATACAAAATTATAAGACAAAATGAAAACGCATCAAAGTTAAACCACGTGGTGCGTCAAGGTCGAATTTATGTTTTCAACTTGTCAAGCTCGGCGTGTGATAAATTAATTCCACGGGTTGTTATCGCGGTACTTAAAATAATATTTTGTACTTTATGTCATCGGCATAAGGCTCAAATTCGTAAGGACAATAACGCCACGCATAGTCGCCAACCCAGGCAATATATCTTAGGCCGTATACTGCCCGTGACAGTTCGTAAACAAACTGGATCTACCGCAACAATGAACTAGTGACGTTTTAACACTTAAAATATTATTAAAAATCATGTAAGTACACAATTGGTCTGGAAAACTCTACATTATAATAAACAAGAACAATAAAACATTAAAACAATCGTTCATAATTGCTATTTTGTTTCGATTTTTCATATAAACACTCACCAGATAATTAACACGATCTTGGTTACGATGCGGAGTCATCTGTAATACATCTTGCACATATCGATCACGTCTTGCAGTTCTCAAAAACACAAGTAAAAAAGAAAGAGGTTAGCACCAAATATCGGAACCGCTTTATCAATCTATCACTCGTAGCGGGTTTATATTTTGTAAATACGTTTTTGAATCACTTCTCAATATATTTATTGCCTAAATAAAATTATTTAAGCCGTTATTAGATACAGAATCAAAATAAAAATAGTCTGGCAGACGCTGCGTCGGCCGCGCCACTGTCTGTCTCGATTCAGTGCTGTCAATATTCGTCAAAACGAAAATGGCGACACCCTCGACAGAATACGATCAGCACTAGCCCGCTCGCTATCCGTCTCTGTCCAACAACAAATGGCAGAAAGAGAGGGGAGACAGACGTGTTGTCTTCAGCCCGACCGGACTGATTTGTGATGTCACGCCCAGCGGCGTAACGCTTTGCGTAATTATACAACCGCTACAGCTTTTAAACTTGTTTCAATAACTTTAATTTATAAATATCATGCTGTATAAGGTCAATAGATGAAAGTGGTTAAGTTTATAAAGATTATTAGTAAGGTAATGTGTTTTTAATGTGGGGTAAATTGTCTTTGCGCATGCTAAGCCCGTCCCACCACTCAATATCTGTCGTAAAAGCGCCTCCTACTTCTTCTTATTTTATTCAGCATTTTTTTCAGATGTTCGTCTGCATTAATTCGACGCTCGTGCAGTCGCAATGCAGTTTGATTAATAATGAAGTTAAATCTAATAAGCTTTCTTACTTCTTTGTACTCTTAAATAAAATTAGAGGTAAATTTTAATTACTTTTGGATCATTTTTATATTATAAATTAAAATAATCTTTGGATGAATTATACATGATAATATAAATAACAAATGTAAAAGATTTTACCACAACAAATGAAAGTTATCTTAACATATTAATCTATAAACAATATTAAAATAATTCCAGCTATTGATTATCATACGTAAAAAATTATATTATAAAAAAATTTTCCTCATTCATGATCATGGTGAGCGATATGTTCTTTGATGCTGTATATAAAATAAATCAATCGATAGCGAAATGTCACTGTCTATATTGACGTCTAAATAATGTTTTGAGCGATTATATATTCAAAGTATCAGCACTAAATTTGTTAATTTTTTTAATATATATTAATACTAAGTAATATAATATAATTATATATTTATATGTTATATTTCTTACTACTAAAGATTTAATTAATTAGTAACATATTAAAAACTCTTTGTACTAATATACGAAGTTATACGGGTGTGTCAATTTTTTGATTAGATAGATCTTCTGTTTTGCAGTAGAATATTTTTATAAAGTGGAAGAACCGTATTTGTTGGAGTTTGGAGAAAGTTAAATAAAAAATAAAAATTTATTAATTTAATTTATTATTTCTCCTTGGAAATGCACTTGTTTATAAACAACATACAACAATTATCATATTTATACAAGAACAAATAATATATTTTAATTGTTAAACGAATTTTATTTTTCATATAGCAACATTGCTATTATATGGTCATTTAATTGCCGTTGATCTTTGAATTCTCCATTTGAATAGTCGACAGACACGTTGTATTAATTTTGAAAATCTTTCCACTTTTAATATTCTTTTGTACATTGTTTCTTTATATCTTATTGTAATAAATCATTATTATACTATTTAAAATGGCTGATCACACGCATACATCTAGATTGTCATCTTATAAAAATACTGGACATGGTGTTACAGTAAGTTGTACTTTTCTTTGTTTAACTTTTTCATTATATTATTATTAAGTAATATTTAAGTTTGTTATTATTTTAGGTCACTCGTGGCGCAAGGGCACAAAGTGTGACAATGAGTTCGATCCCCACTCGCGCAGATGAAATATTTATTTAAATTTATATTTCTATTTTCTTCGCTCTGGTGCCGAGGCAAAGCGCGGTGTTGAGTTCTGCTACTCAACACGCAATGCCTTTAGAACTCGGCAGAAAGTGGGGAACGGAGTGTCATAACACTAGGTTACCTTTGCCTACCCTGCTGTGTGCGTCAAACTGATTTTTAATTATTTTAATTAATAAAAAATAGATTTTTTTATGCAATTTATAAAGAGAAGTTTATTACTATAAGTTATACTTATTGTCTTAACTAAAATCCAATTAAAATAGATTTAAAATCCATGAATCTTAATAAAGGAACACAAAACCCTCTTAATTTATCAGGAGTTAAGGAGAAAGCGAGCGGAGTTAAGCGTCACATTAAGAAAGCAGGCTCGCGATGAACAACTCCTCAAGAGAAGAGCAATGTCTCCTGAAGCTGGGGAGGAAATTCAGGAGGCGGAAAAGGCCTACCTTACACCTACTGATATTGTTGAAGGTATTATTACATTTTTTATTTTGGATGTTTAAAATTTAAAAGTCTGTTACTATGATAGGGTTGGTTGGATTATATGTATTAATTTAGCTTTTAAAAATCCAATAGTAAGTTTTCCAAGTAATATAATGCTTCATAGACACTGGAAATCTATGAAAGTATAGTTATAAAATAACATGCTCACAACCAAGACTGCTTTATTTATATAAAATTTATTTTACTTGTCACACATATACATCTTATTTATGAATATATAATATAAATTTTAATTTCTTTACACTTTTCAGCTTATATGTCAACAAATTATAATTTGAAACATTAGTTACTATAACTTTAGTATAGCATTTTTAACTAAGTCCCCAAAAAAATATTTCCTTTAAAGGGATCCCTTAAACCTACCTTTGTGTCACAAGTCCCAGGCATTGCTCCAAGCTCTTTAACCTGTAACAACCTCACACAGCCTGCCTGAAACCTTAGAATGCTAAAAAGCTTTGCTTTAGACTGCCTGTTTGCATGTTTCTCCAAAAGTTCATATTATTGTAATAACTAATACAATTGTCAAATAAAAAGGAGGTTCTCAGTTTGTTTTTCCAGGCTTATGAAAATGAAAATTATTTGTTATGCTCAGTAGAATGTTTTGATAGTTTTATCTTAGGTTTGTAAGTATCTGAGTTCTAAAAACGGCTGTTTAAAAAAGAAATAATTTGTTTTATACATTTCTTAGGTCTTAGATCCTCTGACTTGGTAACCAAAACAACAGCAGCCCGGGCAGCAAGAAGGATGCTTTCGAGAGAACAAAATCCTCCAATATCAATAATGGTAGATGCTGGTGTAATAAAGCCTTTGGTTAACGCATTGGATCGAGATGATTGGTGAGAATGAGATCAAATGTAATGAAATTAATTTGTTTTTTTTTATTTCATTAATATTGGAAAGGCAGAGAATATTTAGTGTTAAGACATAATTTGAATATTTGATGCTGTTAATTCTGTGCTTTGTTGCTGCGAAGTATAAAGATATAAAACAATTATCAATAGGAATGATCTCTCAAACCTGGAATATTATTTTTAAAATGTCCTACCTATAATGTGAAATTTTATTAAAAGTTGTTTCACTGTTCAAGAGTTGCTTATATAAGAACATATACTATTATGCCACTTTTTTTTCTATATATATTGAGCCTGCTAGACTTTGTTCTGCCTGGAAATGAAGTTATCTGGTATCTGGTTCAAATCTTATATATTTTTTATCACCCTCAAGCTGTATCCTGCACATAGATCCCGGTTAGGCAGAGGGAACCTAATGTTAAGAAACTCCATTCCCTACCCTCTGCCAAATTCTGGAGATATCGCATGTTGAGTAGCGGAACTCAATGCCAAGCTTTGCCTCAACACCAGATCATCATATTATCATCTCTTTGAGGGGGATCAAACTGCAACCAGTCAATTTTACAGTCACAATTTGTGCCTCTGCAATGACTGGCCTCAATATTATATAATTATAAAAAAATATATTTATTTCTTGACTTTTTATACTTTAAGTGGATCTATTACATTTACAGTACACACACTGACTGTAATGCCAACTATTCTATTATCTTTAAAATAATCTAGAAACCTTATAAATATATAATTTTAATCTAAATTGGACTAGTTATTTTCAAATTTGAATATTTTCATATATTATAATATGTGTATGTACATTTTTTTTTCAGTCAAGACTTGCAATTTGAGGCAGCGTGGGCTCTAACTAACATAGCGTCTGGAACCCATGATCATACTATGGCAGTAGTAGATGTGAGTTATTTATTTAAATATTATTCGAATACTTAATCATCTCAGTGCTGTGGCACTAGGTTGTCTGTAAAACTGGCAGATTTGATTCCCACTCGAGGAAATAAAATATTTAATATTTTATTTTCTTACAGTGATATTCCTCACTAAATTTATTTGTAATTATTACATTAATGTCTTACTTATAGGGAGGAGCCATACCAAAACTAATATGTCTTTTGGCCCGAGGGGGTGTAGTAGGGGAACAAAGTGCTTGGGCATTAGGTAATATAGCAGGGGATGGAGCTTCGCCCCGCGATATAGTGTTAAACGCCGGAGCTCTGCCGGCCCTGCTGCCTCACTTAACAGTAACCACACCGGCAAGCCAGCTGAAGACTGCCGCTTGGACCTATAGTAATTTGTGCAGGTTAGTTTATTACTATTCTTCGTCTTCGTCTTCTTTGTACACTAGATATATAGCATAGAAAGGATAATGTCTAGTGTCTAAACTCTCTGTTCCCTTAATTTCTGATTTTGCTTATTACTTTTTTTCTTTATGCAGTATCTCTTATGCAACAGGGTAGGTAATTGGCATTTGGCCTTAAAATGATTTGTGCAGGTTGATTCAATTTTTATTGATTGTTCCAGTGGAAAGCTAACCAACAACCCTCATGTTTACTATAGTCAGATACTATGCCTTGACAGCCTAAGTGACAAAAATATTTTGTAATTTTTTTTTATTATGTTAGGCCTCTTTAAAATCATCCAAGCTGGATGAAGTAGTATTATTATTTATTTGTCATCTCAAAATACGGAAGATTTGTGACAAATGTTGCTATAGGGGATAAAGCGTAAAGATGCATGAAAATAAAGGTATCTGGTAAAATTTGAGTGCCTAATATGAATATGCTTAAATTGTAGAAAATGTTAAATAAAATAAGAAGTATTTATAATTTAACTATACAAAATAATTGTGAAATAATTCTATATTACTATTGTTTTTGCAGAAACAAAAATCCCCTAGTAAAATTTGAACTCGTTGCCCCCGCCTTACCTTATGTAGCTGATCTACTTACTGTCACTGACCAGGATGTCTTAGGTAAGTAAAATAAATTAAAAACATAGTGTTTCTATGTCCCGCACATCGGATACTAGGCAGAGGCATTTCCGTTCTCCACTTTGCTAAATTTTTGAGGCATTGCGTGTTGAGTGTCGGAACTCAACGCCGCGCTTTGTCTCGCTACCAGAAATTAAAATACTAAACATTTCAATCTCGAAAGAAAATCGAACCATCACGTTTACCGTTTTGTGCCCATGTGAGAAAACAGACTCAAAAGCATATTAAAATGTATCATAATCGTTATATTCGTCGTCGTCGTCGTCGTCGTTCGTTATGTTTGTGGGTTCAAATTATAAAGTACACATTTTTAACTTTGCGAAGTTCTTAAAATATTTTTCAATTAAAATTTACATTCAATAGAATATTTTATGATAATTCTGAGTTAAAAATTTTCCTAAAGAAACTATAAAATATGATATAACTACAAGAAGTCATCCCAACATAGTGGTGTACACATGGGTTTTGGGTTTGATGCCCACATGGAGAAATGATTATATTTAAATTATTATAATTTATCTGCTCCGTTATGTCTTTAATGATAATTATTTTTCACTAAAGAACTTATAATACAGAAATGTGTCATTAAAATATATAGGGTATATAGAGTTAAGACACTGTTCCGTCTAGACATTGAATGAATATGCATGTCATATATTTTTTATTTCTAGCGGACACATGCTGGGCCCTATCCTACCTAACAGACGGTCCAAACGAGCGTATAGAGGAGGTTCAAAATACGAAAGATTTGCTTTCCCGGCTAGTGAAGCTGCTACAACACAAGTCACCCGCAGTGCGCACCCCTGCCCTCCGTGCCATGGGGAATATGCTCACAGGGTCCGATGTGCAGGTGAATTTCGTGGTTTTTTTATGTTTTGCGGATTTTTTATATTTTCTTTGACAAATAAATAAATGAATGGAGATAAATAGTGGAACGGTTAAGCTATTTCGCATTCTTAATATTTTTTACATGTAAGAGGCAATATTTTTCTGCTTATTCAATATTATTCAGCATAATTTTGGATTTTAGAGAATGCACTATCTACAATATCTAACTAAAGTAGGCCCATGATAAGTCATAAAAATATATTATCTAGTCATCAGTCAGGATGAAATTATTTTGCATTTTTTTTGTTTTTTTGAAATGAGAAAGAAATATATGAAGGATTATGCTTGCTGTTGATATTCTTGTTGAATAATAAAAATATGTTAAGTTCGTAAAACGGTACGTGGGTCACTAGTCTGATATAAATAAAATATTCTACCATTATTTTATAGACTTTTAAATATTGACTTACTATGTTTTCTTTTATTTTATGTTTTTTTTTCAGACTGATCGTTGCTTAGAAGCTTCATGTCTAGACTACCTGACATCCCTCCTCCGCTGTGGTAAGCCCTCGCTAGTGAAAGAAGCAGCGTGGGCTGTCAGCAATGTTTTAGCCGGTACACAGCTTCAAATACAGCAGGTTGTGGATAAAGGACTATTGGAGCATTTGGTGTTTGTGTTGACTACTGAGGATATTAAGTAAGTATATTTTCTATAATTATATGAGACAATACCTTGTTTAGTGACTTAACTTAAGAAACATGTTTTAGAGAAATCTTCACATGATATTAAAATAAGTTTTTGTTGGAAAATTTTATAAAAAGGACAAATCTTGAGTTCCGCGTTCGCCAGATTTCGCACACTTCGTCATAGCAAGCTCCGTTTTGTAGAGAATAAACACGCCTGAGTTTTGTTAGCGTTTAACGCTATTGGAGGTCTCATGCTTTTTCTGAAATTTAGGCTTAATTTAGCCAGAGGCCTTTCATCTGATACCTCACTTGAACTAGTTGTTGACTCCTAAACCACAAATGTAAAGTTTTCAGATTATTCAGAACTATTTACTATCTGTAGATGCTAGCTACTAAATTTCATTATTCTAGGTCAACCGGAAGTACCTAGTACTATGAATTTTGATTCCCATCACAGTGTCGAAATATGCATTTTTTGCGATTAAAACCGCCATATCTTTTTACTAAGTAAATATAGAAATATGTTTTTTATCAAGAATCATCATTCAACCCGATATATCTAAGCATTCCTGATATAAAGGGTCTTAATAGACAGATGAACAACAGAGTGATCTTATAAGTGTTACTTTTTTCCTTAAAATGGACGGACCCTAAAAAGAATCTTTTAATTCTTGGCCATCTACTTATCCTGGTGTTTGCGGGATAGAGCGTGATGTTTTCGTATTAAATGAGTATTCGTACCCACAGATGTCAGAAGGAGGCGGCGTGGGCGATTACCAACCTGTGCCTGGGCGGCAACCCGGCGCAGCTGGACGCGCTACTGGCGGCCGGCTTCCTGCAGCCCTACTGCGCGCTGCTGGGCTCGCCAGATACGCGCGCCGCCGCCGTCGTGCTGGACGGCCTCACGCATCTGTTGCAGGTACGTGATGCGTCGTTGTGTGATTAATTATCTATATTAAGAGGCCGTTGTGGCGCAGCATGCACATGCACATGACTGTAACGCGACGGTTGTGGGTTCAACACGCAATGCCTCCAGAATTCAGCAGAAAGTGGGGAATGGAGTGTCCAACACTAAGTTCCCTCTGCCTACCCTGTTGGGCGTGAGATACAGTGTGAAGTTGACTTTTCTTATTTTATCTATATTTCATTCCAGGCTGCAGCAAAATTCGGCCAAGTGGAGCCTTTGTGTCTAAAATTAGAAGAAATAGGTGCATTGGATAGTATAGAATCATTACAGGAACATGAAAATGAACAGGTTAGTTCAAATTCATTAGTGATTTTAATAATTTAGTGAATTTTAATCTCTGATCTGTTATTTATAATATTTCGAAATTTTATAAAAAAGAATATTATTATGAAGCTTGAACTTTGACACTCCTATATGTACATTTTTTTACACATTTTTGTATATTTATTATTATATAAATAAATTTGTCAGATATGTGGATTTATAACTATAAATATACGTAAATACTTGTATAGTTACTTCATAATAAGTTTTGAGTGTGATGAGATTTGATCTCGGGACCATCAAGCTGTAGTCTGTTTTATTTATGGATGTAAGATCACTTGTGTGGATATCAGACCACATATTTGATATCAGATTTTATGTGTGGATGTCAGATCAACATGCATCCTCACACTTTTTCATTAGGTACTTCATCTTTCATTCACTTACTGCATTTCTTTTGTTTTTATAGAGCAAAAATAATTATATTTCTGAATCCACAATTAACACACCTGTATAATCTTTACATTATGTAACAATTGATGTTTATATTTCTAATTTCTGATCCACAGATATACAAGAAAAGTCTGCACATATTAGACACATACTTTACAGAACAAGAGGATCAGACGGCTCAGCCACAGCAAATGGATAATGAATACCAGTTTGGAGCTAATCAGGCGAACCCCAATATTAATTTTTGATTTTATTTTTAATTTTAGTTAAATTTTTAATTGTACTTTATGTTAATTGATAAGTCTTGTTAAATTTATTATAATCTTTGTGAAGATTGTAGGGGGTTCAATACGCACTCGGCGGCGGTTACTTGTGTGATAAAGCGTGAAAGTAAAATTAAAATAGATTCATTTCATTAAGACTGGTTAATTTGATATTAATGATTATGTGAAAGTTTTCTTTTTTATAGTATTATATTATATAATTATTGTATTTTAATTATTTTATTATATAATTATTGTATTTTAGTCGTTTTTTAACTTGAAAAATGTAATTTAGCCTTAACACTTATTAAAAAAGTTCATAATCATACAAGCAGATTTTATATAAAAAATGTTTTCTTATAGTTATAGGTTCTTTGTCTCTTTCTATAGACTTTTTTGATAGAAACAATTTAAAAATTTGTAACTGGGATTTTGTAAATTTTGAGCAGGTCTCAAAGTTTCTGTTCAAAAAATCATGTTTCAGTTATATTTTTCAATAAATGGTAATGTTATTTTAGTAGTGTTTTTTTATTTTCACCTATTTTTCTTGTGTATAATGTGACAATAAATATATACTGCTTGGATGATTTCCAAGAGGTGCGGGTTTAATTCCTGTTCCATTCAAATTTTTATATATTTTATAAAATATATAATATTTTTGTTTGGTAAGTAAATTTTGTTTTGTTTAACAAATGAAGTTAGTTAACTTATTCATTAGTTAATAACTAACTGAAATTGCTAAAAATAAACAACTTATTTATCAGCAAAGGGCATTCCTGGATTTACACTAGTACAAATTTGTTAAATATATTCTTATATGAGAAAGAATGAGAGCATTCACACTATTGTTCTGGTCAAGTTCCATTCCAATCACAATTAAACAATATTTTGTATACAAGAATATGTGATCAGAATGAAAACGAACAGCGACTGGTAGTATAGTGTGAATACTCCCTAATAGTACTCCGAAGTTCCTTATTGGGCATTGTTGGACAGAAAAATAAGTTTTAAGTACATGTATGGTATGTACGTCCTATACTGTCTGAGCACTGCCTTCGAAGTAGGTTCTAGAAATGACTCATGATAGAACTATATAATATAAACTGAATATATCTTCTATCTATTTTCTTCCCTGGTGGCTTGAGGCTATTATGGCGCATTGGCACAACATATACCTAAACGCGACAGTTGAAGGTATGGGGGTGCTTGTGAAAAATTATATGAATAAATAAACACAATTTATATTTTTGTATTATTTTATTTAAAAAGTAATCATAAATGAAAGAGATTATTTACAAACTAGTTAAGACTTGTTTTGCTCTCGGAGTTTCTCCAGTTGTTGACTGAAATAAAGAAGAAATACATTTTTTTTTTATAAATATAACAAAATATTAGTTGTAAATGGGGTGGTAATGGGTTCAATTCTCACTTGGCAAGTTAAATGTTTTCATTCTCCTGCCTTTAAGGCAAAAGTGGAGTTGAGTTTGGCCGCTTAACATATAATGTATTAGAATCTATGCTAAATGGTGAGAATGATATCATCAATTCATATTTTGTAGCAATTTTGTGGAACAATACTTTATATTTAAATAAAATAAATTCAAATGTGCCAAAACAAATGTTAAGGCATGTTGAGGCAATACAATAGTAAAAACTGCATTTAAATCAGTTTCTGAGATAAGCATGCACGAATGTGCAGGTATATAAAATACATTTTTTTTAAACAATTGTATATTAATAAATACCCCTAATGATTGATTTGCTCCGAAATATTCCGACAGAAATGAGTAACAATTTTATTTTAAGTATCTATGTTATCTACAGCTCGAAAATATGGTATTTCTATACTAACCGCAGTTGCTGACTAAAATCATCTTGTACTATGTCATCCTCCCAATTGTCTTCCCACACTGATACATCCTCATCATCAGCGTCTTCAGTTCCCCAATCTGAAAAGCCATATTATTTAATTATTGATAAATCAAATATTAATTATTACTAACGTATGAAGATTGGGAATCATACTGAAAATATCATACTGCAACTTTATCTAGATTTACAGTAAAAAAATAGATTTAGTAAATAAGTGAATTGTAAAACAAAGAAACACTAACGCTCAGCGGGGAATTCTTCAAATTCATCATCCTCCTCCAATAAACCGAGATCAACCTTTTGTTTATCCGCCATTTTATTCTTCTCCTAAAAAACGGCACTAAGTGTTATAAGTATTGGTTATCTATTTATAATATAACTTTTTAGTATTCTTGTGTTTTACAAAACACAATTTGCAAGCGATCAATTTTCGTTGATTTGACAAGTCACTTAGTTTGACAGTTGATTTGTGTTAGCTGTGTGTGGCACCGATATAAGTAATCGATTTTGTAAATCGATTTAATCCGAATGCTGATTATTTGAAAAATTATAACATATTTTCTAGATAACTTATAAAATCTCTATTATTTTATATTTTATTTGAAAATATTTGACCAGATTAATTCTGCTGCAAATTATATAAGTATCCACTCCACTTAAAAAACACAATAACACAAAAAATCTTAATTAAATTTGTGAGTCATAAAATATAATTTAAGTGAATAATATGTATAAAAAAATAATAAATAAATATAATATATTTATATGTAAATCAATTTGTATATGTTTTTATACTCGAAGTCTTTAATTTATTGAATAGAAATAATTATTAATTTAAATGTTCTCTAATTTTTACTTATTAGTGATTTAGTTTTGTATACTTGTTGTCCTTAGTGCGAGTGATTATGATTATTATAATTATTGTAATAGCTTTTTACTTGTATATGTATATGTTTAATGACGCTGGGGCATGGTAAAACTTTAATTGAGTTTATGATTGCACATTGCGTTTGTAGTCTTTGTATCAGCCTACTATTTAAATAAATAAAATAAATTGCAAAGTTTTCAAAACTTCGGGTTTCAAAAAATTTATTACATTATTTTTTTTATATTTTTTATTTGATATTTATTTTATATGTAGGCTTATCGAATCTACGGATGTTAGGTCTTCAATTTTAAAATATCAAACATAAGTTTGCTTGTAAGTTTTTTTTGTATTTTTAAATATTTTCATATAATTTATTAACTTTTAAAGATAATAAAGATTTTTATACGTTGCCTTACGTTGTATTTATTCATATAACAATAAAACTAGTGTTAAAACCACTCCGTTTCCTTCTTTCCGCCCAATTTTCGTGTCATTGCGTATTGAGCGGCACAGCCCAATTTTTTCTTGTCACCAGTGCCGATGCTTCTCCTTAGTGGGAGCCCACGACTGCCGCATTTACATTCAGACTTAGTATATTTGATGACAAATGAACGGTGTAAGAAGTAAACTAATAATTTTATATTATAGTATAACATGAGTGATTTTCTTTTATTTTACATGAAGACTTCATGCGCTAGGGACGCCGACTGATGAACACAAATGGGAAATCTCAAGGAAAAAATTAAATATACATATATAAATATATATTTCTCAAATAATTCCAGCAAATGTGTCCCTTTACATTTGACATCTAGAATAATAATTACGTAGTACCACATATATTTTCCATTTATATATAAAAAATAATGAAAATCAATTATATTAAAAATATATTAGTTTCACACATCCGTCCATCCATCCTCCACAGAGCAGGGTAAACAAAGAGAACCTAGTGTTAAGACACTCCGTTCCCCACTTTTCAACGAGTTTTTCGAGCTATTGCACTCAATGCCGGGATTTTAGCGTTGGTGCCAGAGCGTTGAATGGAAAACCCTCGAGTGATGGATCGAACCCACAATCATTGCGTTACGCCACGACAGCCTCTTAAAAGAATAAAGATAATTAATAAATCAAACACAATACGTATACACACAAATTTATAGATTTACAATACAGAATTTAAGATGTTTGTCTAACATCAAATAGAAATTTCCTTAACTTTTATAATATATCACAAGTTATCACATATTTAGATTTTATATCATACAGACTATTTATTATATATATCGTTAAATATTTCTAGAGAGATTTATAGAACAAAACGTAGTTTTTATAATATATATGTTAATATATTAAAAACAGTTTAGAAAAAGAATAAAAGCCAAAAATAATCGTAAAGATTACTAAAATTCATTTTTCTGTTTAAATTCCAATTTATAACTATAAAAATTTATACATTTAGTTAAAGATTACACATAAAGAAGAAAATAAATATTTCTCAAATATTTCTGGTCTGTATATCTTTTTATATTAATAACATATATTTTCTAGTTTCTCTAATTGATTTATATATCAAATCTAGACATATCTACTGTAAGTTATGGATACTTAAACATTTAACACACATTATTATTGTATAATTATGCATATTTCCGTTGATATTTAGCTTATACAATGACTTAAAGCGATTATCACCATTTCCCCACATATGAGGTGAATGATGACACATAGCAACATTGCTATAAAGAGGAAAAATGTTAAGACATTCTGCCCAAAAAAAGTAACCAACGCAAATACAATCATAACTTATTTGCATTCAAAAAGCAAATAGCTGTGCAAAATTTTGGGTATTTCCATTTTTTTCACAACTTTTACGAGGGTAGTACCGAAAAATTTACGCAAAAATATTCTTGTTTGGGCCAACAACGCAATAGGTGTTTTTGCGCGATGAATTAGAGTTTGTTTTTGAGTAGGTTTTAAAACATTGTTTCTCTTTATCATGCAGAGATCAAATGATTCAGCAGCTTCTAGAAGTATGTAGTAGATATGCTCGTATTCTTCTGAAGTAACGTTTTGGAGATGATTGAGAATGCCGTCCGGGTCGCGAAATTGAGTTTTCATTATGACCTGATATTGAAAAAAATAAGTAAAATAATGTAGAATTAAATATATAGCAACTATTATAATAAATTGGAGATGCCGTTCAAAAAATGAATCAATATTAGTGGGCAACAGGTGTGTTTTAATGGGAACGGAGTGTCTTAACACTAAGTTCCCAGGTTCCCACTGCTTACCATGCTATGTATGCAGGACACCGTGTGAAGCTAAGAAACAATAACTTAAGTACAATTTCTCCCACACAAAGCGGGACAGAAAAAAGTCTGAAATGGAAAAAACATTAGTCAACTCACTCTAGCACCATATCTAAGTAACAAGCTAACAGTATCCGCACAGGGCTCAGTGTTGCTAGCCAAGTACTCCGCGAGCGCCGGGCGGAGTTGTGCGCCGTCGTCCTCGTTGAAAACTTTGAGATTAGGATCCGCACCGGTTTCTAGAAGGATCTGAAAATAAAGAAAAATGTAAGATAACAAATATTTATAACTATAAAAAGACTAGTAATTTTTTTTTGAGGATATATTATTAGATTAAAAATATTTTAGAACATTTTTATATTTTTATACATATGCATAAATCATAAAAGTTAAAGTCAAACTCAAAAAAAATATACAAAATAATAAGTTACATGCTTAATTTGTACAAAATCAAAATAAGTCAAAAAATTTACCACGGGCTCACGGAAGTTACTGTCACAGGCCTAGAAGACTCGGCGCAAGAACCTCAACGGGACTTTTGTTTTAGTCGCACTTAATTTACTAATTACAGATTCACATTTACTATTAGTAGGTAATTTAATTTATTATAATAAATTAGTAACTAAGACTAACCTTAACAATTTCCTTTCTATTCGATATATTGTCAGAGCAAGCGACGTGGAGTGGAGTTCCGATGACAGAACTAAACGAATTTACTTGAGCTCCTGAAAAAGAATATTTTCCAGTAATTTTTTCATTCTCTTTAGCATCTTAATTTTCTTTATTATAAAAAGAATGCCGCAGTAACCTATCGACTAGGCACGTCGGTTCGGTTGGGTTCTTTATTTATGGCGCTTCGAGCGTGCCATAGGCACGTCCTTCTCTACTCATTTGGAAGGACTCAATTTTAGTGATTTTTGAAGGTCATTAAAATACAAAAATATTATGCATCATTTGTCACATATTATATAAAATCTCCGCGTAATCAAATCCTATGGAGTACTCCAAGTTGACGAGTACAAGTAATATTGGTACGGAACTCTCAGTGGAACTATTTTTTGTATAATCTTACCAGCAGACAGCAGCATCTGCAGCATCGGCACATCTCCCTTCAGTATGGCCAGGTCTAAAGGACTTGGTTTATTCAAGTCTGGTGACTCGTAATTGACTCTTGCACCTTGTTTAATGAGAAGGTTCACGACATCTGTGCTGCCTGGAAGAACATATGATTTAGGGGTTTTTGTTCTATATAAATTCAGTTGAAAAAGAAAACTTATTAAATTAATAAAGTTTATCTCTTGTATAATTAACATTCTGATGTAACAGATTTAAATATGAAACCTATTTACAATTATTGTTTCTACATAATTCTAAAACTTCGTCGTCATCTTTTCATTTTATCTTTTAACTTAAAATACACATCTTTTTTTACATAACTATTTACTTATATGTATCGGTTTTCAAACATAAAATGAAAGCAATTATTAATTAAGATTTTAAATCAAGATATTTTTATGCATGCATATATTTTTTCCCGCATAAAATTTAGCCAAACAATAAGTTCTCTGTTGAAGAGTGGAACTCAAAGTCGAAATTTCTTTCTCTTTAATTAAAAGTATATCTCACCACCCAAAACAGCGTAATGCATAACAGTTCTATAGTCGTTACGGGCGTCGGCCATCGCGTTGACATCCGCACCGTAGCTGATGAGGAGCAGCACTGACTCAATACCCTGGTAATTGGAGAGGAAATCGGTCTTTATTCTAGAACTAGAATTAACAAGTAAACGTTGAATATTATATAAAGATAAAAAAAGCTTTTCCCGTATAGCAGGGAGGTAAACTAGCGTTAAGACATTCAATTTTTGAAGAGTCGATTGTGTGTCGAGTGGCGGAACTAAAAATGTAATAATTCATTTCCGGAAAAAGTAAAATAAAATAACCTTTCTCTGCCTAGCTGCTTTCATCAAAGGAGTTAGACCAGCTCTGTCCCTGGACTCGGGGTTGGCACCGAACATGAGAAGTAGCTCCAAGTACTCTGGATCAGAAACCAAGTTAATTTCTGAACCGAAGAAGTACCGCTTGTTTGGATCAGCGCCATGTTCTAGAAGAAGACGTGCTACACCCTGAAGATGAAAGAGATTCGCAATTGGAACAGATAAGTTTTAATTGAAATTATTTCACCGAATAATCGCATAAAAAAAGTAGTATTTATAGTTTTAAAAACCAAACGTTTCAAACGTCTTAATTGTATGCGATTATATCGTTGAAAAATATACGTGTTGATCAATGATTCTTTTTCATTTTTCGTTCATTATCTTTATCAATCTAAAAAAAATTGATATTAGCTATGTTAACTTACATAGTGTTTGTTCCGTATAGCCAATCTAAGAGGCTCATCACAGAGGGTAGTTCTGGGGAACTCTTCGCCGGTGTCAGGGCGGTAGTCCACCGCGGCTCCACTTTCTAGGAGTAATTTCACTAATTCTGTATATCTGTAACATCGAAAATACTTTCTTTTAGCTTTACGCTGAATCCAGTAGGCAAAGTGAGCGTGGGAACCTAGTCTTAAGACCCTCTATCCCCATTAAGACATAGCCGTTCCCCAGTTTCCGCACAATTTAAATGAAATATAAGAAATCCTTTATAAATACCCATGTTCTGCGGACAAATGTAAAGCGCTGTAACCGCAATCGTCTCGTGCGTTGATATCACATCCCCTGACCAGGAGTAGCCTAGTGGCTTCGAGGTACCGTTGCCAGATCGCGTAGTGGAGCGGACGAAGACCTTGGGTGACTGGTTCATTTACCTGAACGAAAAGAATTATGAAGGGAAGAATTTTTCCCTAAAAAAAAATTGAAAAAATCACATACTATAACGCCTTTAGCGCCAATATTTCATTACATGAGTGCTCGCTTATGATTACAGTGCGAGTGGGATACACTACTACTGCCCGCTCTCTACGAGGCTCTCATGGCGCAATGTGATGTTACCGCAATGATTGTGGATTTGATTCCTTACTCACCGGAATGATTCACATTGGAAGAAAGTTGAAAAAAAAATAGAAAGTGGGGAAAAAGAATGTTAACTTAACAAAAGTATGTTTCTTCTGTCTGCCCTTAAAAAAAAATGCGTCCTGGTGTTTTTTTAACTGTACATGTAAATACATAATTTAATGTAATAATAATAATTAGTAAAATAAGCATTTGGTTTTAATATAATATATTGTTAGCGTACTCGTGTAAAAGTGGGTAGAGTTAGGTGAAAAAAAGACAATAAAAGCAGTGGAATTGCGTCAAACGGGGACAATTGCTTATAGGCGGAAGCCCTGAGTGGAAGGTATCTGGTAAGTGTGTACTGTTGATACTGAGTGATGCATGTCACTTATTGTAATTATGTGGAACTTCTATCTGAGTAGGTTAAAAATATATAGACGGTATGTATTTTTATTGTGATATTTTTAAAAACGGTAACCGCTTCCGTTTTCTAACAATATTAATACTAAACCTTTGCCCCACAAGCCAGTAATATGCGTATTTCATCCAAGGGCACCATGCGGATGATAGAGTCCGCCAGCTCGCGCTGCAGAGACTTATCGGCTATCACCTCAGATGGCATATTTACTGAAACAGAAAAATATAATGTATGTTTTTATTTTTAATTTTATTTAGTATACATATATTCAGCCAAATATCTTAGACAAGATTTACTTTCTTTACACACATATACATAGGTCACCTACCCTCATTTTCGTCAAGCATTTAGCAATATAATATAACTAGCGACCGTCTTGCGGCTTCGCCCGCTTTGACTACTGGATTATTTAATGTATGTTTGCACTTAAGGTGATGTGAAAATTAATTAAACCCTAATGCAACCCGCATTTACGTAGTTTCAATAAGGATTTTCCAATTGTTTTACACAGCAAGGATTTTTAGTAGGTAACGTAATTTTAAATCTGTGCTACTAATCTTTTCAAGTACTTATTAAAATATATTTAAATGACTATTTTTAAACGGAAGAAATTATAAGCAAAAGCCTACCTACTAATAACTACTACAAAAAATATGAAACCAAATATATCGCGCTGAAATAATACATTCAACTGTAATTATCCAATACGTGAAATGCATCTAAATCTTTTTTACATCTAAATCTAAATCTTCTTAGAGGCAGGCGGGTTTTTTTTCGAGCTTTTGGTTAATACTGTTAAAACGACGACACCGGTTAAGTAGGGAAGAGGGTACTCTGT